>NPFK01000244.1:0-47027 GCA_002382855.1 Penicillium occitanis (nom. inval.) | reverse complement strand
TGGGTGAACACATTGGTGTGGCGCAGATGCCGCCTCGTCCTGCTTCTCCCGCTCCACGTCGATATACTCAGTCAACGGCTAGCTCGGGTGATCAGCTATCGCCCGCGGATTCACACCAAGCCATTGGCATGGGAGGAGAGATGATGTCCAAGACTATGAGCACTGGGACTTCCTCGTCTTTGGCATCGGCCACGCCACGCATGCTTCCTACTCCGGCGTCTGGTTCGGATGCTTTGTCATATGGATCGTCTGCTGCAGGCCAGCAACATCCGGAATCATGGCAGAGCGTGAATCCTCCTGCTGGCAATTACCAGCATCATCCTTACCGGGAGGATGTTCGTTACATGTCGAACATGAGGTGACCGGGTTCCAATTCTCTCCTATGAGAGTTATCCTTTCCTCTCCCTAATCATTTCCAACCTCTCTGTGTAGTATCTTTCATCCCAATCATCCCATCCATCCCATTTCGGACCTTCATACCTGTCGTTCCCTCTTGTACCGCATTTTCTGGCGCCCTGGTTCTCTCTCATTGCTTCATTTGCGATCAACTATCCACCTGATCGGTACAGTGCAGCGTCTTTTTCACATTGAGAATCATATATACCCTATTCCTCGTCTACCTACCATACATATAATATCTGTTCAAAATACCTCGTCTACCTGATTTTTGCCTCCTAGACTGTATAGTAACTCTCGTCCCACCCTTGTCATTGAGTCTTTTGGCGTTCTTGTTTTATCTGGAGATTGGATTGTCACAAGACGGGGAAATTTGGGATAAGTGAGTTTCGGTGTTCTTTATACGTACTTTGAATAATTAAATTGAACGAGAATATTGCTCTTATGAAACTGTGTTTGATATGTTGAATGTGTGCCTGAGAAAAAAGGATCACAACGTGTAAGGCATCCAACCAATCAGATAGCCGTGTAACCAAGGTACTTTGACCTTCATCTTTCTTCGACTTTCATCCTTTTCGCGAAACAATCCCTTTTCTTGTTTATATCGACTGAAAAATTGCATATTTTGATTCAATTACATACCAAGTACTCGCGAAATGTGAGCTTGACCAATTTAGTCAACGCCGCGTACGACAAAACTGGATTTGTTCTTGTAGAACTTGCTTCAACCTATCAGCAACAATGAAACCTCAAGACGAGGCATTCGCTCTTGACAGTGACTCGGATTTCGATTTTGAAGAAGCCAGACCGCTTGTTGGCGCATACCCTACTCCGTCATGGCGCTGTAAGCCTCCGAGGAGGTCTTTCGCGATCGCGCTTGGGGTGTTTTTACTGCTGAGCTTTGGGATATCATTGTTTGTAAAGTCGGCTTGACATTGTGCTCTCAGTCTTGCTAACTACAGTGAATGATAGCTCATTGACTAAAAAGATCGCATCTGCTTATACAAACTCCGACAGCGACGTGGCAGACTTATCGCATTACTGGGGTCAATACTCGCCTTTCTTCTCACTCAGCGAGCAGTCAGAAATCAACCCTGCAGTACCACCAGAATGCAACATTACATTTGTGCAACTTCTTTCTAGACATGGCGCAAGATACCCAACTGCTCACAAGAGCGCAATGTATGTCGGTCTTATAGACAGGATTCAGCAGACGGCCACGGAATACAAAACCGATATATATGCACTGCTGAAAGACTATCGCTACACGCTTGGAGCTGATGATTTGACTTGGTTCGGTGAGCAGGAGATGTTTGATATGGGTACTGCGTTTTACGATCGATATGGACAGTTGGCACGAAACAATGTTCCGTTTGTGCGAGCATCTGGGTCGGACCGTGTCATTGCTTCTGGGGAGTTATTCAGTAATGGGTTCAACGAAGCGAAAATCTCCGACCCGGACTCCGACAAGTCGCAACACAATACTTCCATCAATCTGATAATCCCAGAAGGCCGCGAATGGAACAACACCCTCGACACTGGAACCTGCGAAACATTCTCTGACGGCAGTCCCGTCCAAAAAGTCCAACAGGAATTCCTCTCCATCTTCGCGCCCCCAATCCTGCAGCGGCTAGTCATGAACATGCCCGGTGTCAACCTGGAACTCCACGACATCCCCCTCCTAATGGACCTCTGCCCTTTCGAAACCGTCAATAATCCAAACGGCACTTCCTCGCCTTTATGTGACCTTTTCACACCCTCCGAATGGAAATCATACGACTATTACAACACCCTAGAGAAATACTACGCTTTCGGCGCTGGCAATCCTTTGGGATCAACACGGGGAGTCGGCTACGTCAACGAGATAATTTCTCGCACGACCAAATCCTTGCCCGTAAACGACCATACAAGCGTCAATCATACATTAGACTCTGACCCGGTCACATTCCCGCTTGATACTGCTCTATACGCTGATTTCAGTCATGATAATGCCATAGTATCAATCTTTGATGCGTTCGGGCTGTATAACTCGACGAAACCGCTGTCAGCGAAGCGTGTGCAGTCCACGGACGAGACGGATGGGTTCGCGGCGTCGTGGATTGTGCCTTTCGCGGCGAGGGCGTATTTTGAAGTTATGCGTTGCGCTTTGTCTGATGGGTATGAAGGAGGAGAGGAGTTTGTGAGGGTTCTGGTAAATGATAGGGTTGTGCCGCTTCATGGCTGTGAGGTTGATGGCTTGGGAAGGTGTAAGCTAGAGGATTGGATTGATGGGCTTGACTTTGCGAGGAATGGGGGTCGATGGGAGGAGTATTGTCCAAAGCCAGTTGATTGACGATGAGAGTAGATATTGTTCCTTATTCGATCATTCTCTCTTTGTATATATTAAACTTCACTTCTATTATACATTTCCCACTACTGGACTCAATTCTGAAATCTCAATTATTGAGAACTCTTCGAAGAACCTTCCTGCACAGCCTTCCTATTAACATCAACAAGACTCTTCTGCACCTTTGATCCGTACGCTGCAAACCCATCAATCAGCATCAAACCACAGATCAACTCCCCAATCAAGATAAAAGAGAAAGACTTACTCCGCTCATACAACTCCCAAGTCGTATAAAACAATATCGGCAGTGCGACTATCGTCGACACCCATCTAAAAAACACATCAGCATATGCGCAAGCATATTACATTGCGCCTCGGGGAGAAGAGGAAGAGACCTACTTCCTTGAAGCAGATTTATATTCCTTCGTCTTTCTGATATCGACATTCGCTGGTAGTGGCGTTCTTTTCCCGGGTGTGATTCTTTTCTGTGCTGGTTGTGTAGAGGAGCTTTTTAGTTCTCGGTGGCGGATTTCCTCGGCGGAGATGACGCGTGGTTTTGGTTGTTGTGTTGGGGATGCCATTCCTATAATCCTTTTTTATTCCTTCCCCTTGGTGATTCTCTTTTGCTGATATTGATTGACCGATTGTTGCTCGTCAATCGACCGATATCAGAATCTATGCCGGTTTCGTTTTTCTCAGCGCCTTTATCTGTTGTTGAATTTGTCGTGGCTTGAGAGTTTTGTCATGGAGTCAATGGCTATTTCGGTGGATCCTTTTCGAAATAATCTATTCAAGACCACTCTTTACCCTGTATTCTGAATATACAAGGATGCTTGATTCGATATACAAACCAATTATCACGTAGTTCAAAAACAGAAGAAACGTTGACGGTTGATGATCCAAAACGACACTAAGCTAAATTGGGCCTGAATATATGCCTGATCAACAAGGCATCAATTCTATCAATTCTTTCGCTCGTTTCTCACACAACTGATCAACACACGATGAAGATTCAACCTCTACGCATACATTATTATAGCTATATACAATCTAGGGGAAAAGGACATCTCTCATTAACCCAGCCCAGCACAATTATATATGTACCAGTCCCTCCGCCACACAACTTGCTACCTACTATCAATCCCATCATTCACCGCAACAACCTAGAAAGAACAAAAAAAGTAAACAATACAAGCGCTAAAACCACACAATGTTGACTTGACTCAATATTTATAATACAGTATGCATCATCATCACATGACTTTTGGGGGGGGTGGGGGAAAACAAACTTGGAGGGAATACACGATACAGGATACAAGCCGAGAATGGAATAAAAATCGATGCATGCCCATTGAACCAAACTCTGAACATGATTAAATCATCAGGCACATGTTGTAACAGATCCGGAGTATGCAAATTTGGGGGTGTTGAAGGGGGTGTGAAAAGTAGGGCAGATTAAAAATTGGTAGAATAACGGGGATGAGAAGATAAGAATTGGTGTGATATCGAGTTTTGCGTGATATCTTCTGCAGGGAAAACCGGCTCGTTCTAAATCGGCTATGCATTCTATCAGTCATAGCTATTTTTTATGACTGCCAAAGTGGAATTTGAGTGAAATGCCGCCAGTTGGTTTGGCACCGCTGCTGGTTGATTTTGGTGGTGCAGTTGCTGGAGTCGAAGGTCCGCCGCTCTTGTTACTGTTAATGGTGCCTGAGCTGACAGTTGAGTGACGTTTTGGACGGGCCGGAGTCGATTTATCGTCGACTTTCACGTTTGACTGTCGCTTTTTGCGCTGCGGCTGGGCTTGCTCGGAGCTTTCACCGTGGCTTCCACTGGTCATATCAAACGATCGTTTTCGTGTCTTGCTAGGAGTAGAATTTGCTCCACCCGCAAAGAGTGGTGCTCTCTGACGCCGCCTACGCAGCGATGCAGTAGATTCAGACGGAGCAGGTAAATCAAGTTGCGACGAATCGACAAAAACAATCTTCAGAGGTCGCTTGAATCGCGGGAATCCCTTCTTGTGAATATACCTCGTCTTCATGCCGGATTCGTCAACGTTCATGGCATCAACCTGCTTAGCGACGGATCGGTCAGATGAGCGTAAGGATTTGGTGTGTGTAGGAGTCTGGCTGACCAGACCATCCACGTTCTCGAATCGCCATACTTGGCCGGGATGCTTTTGATACATATTCCGCTTACCGGGGCTTGGTGGGAAGCCGTAGATATTGTCACGTCGAATTTCGTCCACTGATTTGAGGACAGGTGGCGGGGTTGGGATTGGTCCAATAGGTGTTTTGTAATTCGATGCATGCTTGACCCATTGATATTTTTCAGCAGGCGCAACGCAGTATTCCTCGCCGTGTTCATTGACGCGACCGGTGTGCATCCAGCCATCGCCTTCGGTGAAAGGGCGGGGTCGCTGAGGATGATCCAGAGGAATATCAGTGTTGATTTCACCAGGAAGGTTAAGGTATTCAATGACTGCTGGGGTTTCCTTTGCTGGAGCTTCAGGTTCAGGTTCAGGTTCTGTCGCTTCAGGGACTTCAGTCACCTCTTCAACAATAGGAGTCGATACTTGATCATTCCTCTTCTTGTTGAAAGCCTCACGCCATTCGGCGATCTTCGCTTCCTCGTCTTCAACAGAAGTCTTCTCCACAATTGCAGTACTTGCCAGATCGTAGAGTTGTCGACCAAGAATATCATTTTCGTCTATAGAAACAGATAGCGCATCGCTGCTACCTCCGCTAGCACTGCGAGATGTCGGAACGGTAGAAGTGGTCACAGTATTGGCGGGTTCCGGTGTACCTTTACCTTGACTGATGGTAGTCTCACCAGAAGCGACAAATTGGTCTGAGTTTCGTAGTCTCTTTCGACTGTGTGGTTTGGACTGCAAAGCTTCGATTGCTTTGATCGTAGGCTTCCGCACACGTCCAGACGAGCGTGTATTAGACAAGCCATCGGGCGAAGGTGTGCCGTATCGATCAAATGCGTCACTATACGGATAACTTGCATCTGATTGACGAGCGGGTGGAGATGCATATGAGGCCGGCTCGGCTACATTTGTGTTGGCAGATTTGGATAACGACTTGGATGACTGTGCCGCTGTAGTTGATCCTCGTTCTTTGGTGGACTTCTCTTTCCTAGGAGTTTCCTTGGCAAGTTCCTCCAATAGAACGGTCTTCGCGGGCTTGCGGACTCTAGTGCTTCGTCGTTGTGCCGAGTTGCTATCACCAAGATCTCCCATGCTGTCGTCTTTCATAGGCGTCTCGTACTGGGTCGTTTTATCAGGACTCAGCTGTCTTTCTTGCTCAAAAGCTGCCATCGACACTTGGTCATCGGCAATAGTGGGTGCTGGCGATTCGGCATCCACAGACTGCTCTTGACGAGGTGTTTTGCGTGATGCATTACCACGCAAGACAGGTGTAGCATTAGGCGTATAACTCTTGAACTTTAGCATGTTTGACACTTCAGACTTGCGGGTCTTGCGAGTAGACCGCGTAGATGGCTCAGCAGGAGGGTTTTCCATCTGCACTTCAGAAGTCTCATTCACTGACGACGGTGTGCCAGGCTCATCTGAGCGGTCTCTGTTGCCAATGTTTCGAGGATCCAGTTTTGTTTTGAAGATAAAAGTCTGGATATTCGTGGGTTGTGACGATCCAGCGCCAGACTTGACTTTCAGAAGTCGCTGCGACGTCTCCGTCGAGCGCTCCATTGGCTTCCGAGCGCTACGAACTGACTTTGCCGAGGAAGCTTCAAGCAGGTCATCGCTAGCCTTTGAAGCAGTTTCAGCAGCTGCGCCTGCGGTGTCCTCAGGTACTGAGGCTGCGTCACCTGACTTGTTCTGCGTGTTTTCAAAAGTCTTGGAGTCCGAATACGAATCAACATAAGTATTGTTGAAGCGTGTACCAAGCTGGCTGTCGCTCTTGTAGCCATTCATGTGAATAAATTGTGTTTCACTAGACGGTCTCTGCTGAGTGCGGCGACGCTTTGAGCTGTGCCAGAGCTCTTCATTACCCGATTGTGGGAATGGGCTGTCAGTCTCATAGTACAGGAATGACTGGGGAGTCGATGGCATGGACGAAGACTTTTGCACGTCTTCGTGGGCTGCCATATTGGACGGACGCCTGTGGACGAGGTTAGCAAAGAGGGAAGACATGATAGCAGAATGAAGACTATTTACAAAAGAGGAAAGCCGAGTGACAATCCAGGAAACAGTGGATGCTGGCGGCCAGCGAGTGCTGGTGGTCTGACTGTGAGAGAAAGTTAGTGTCGATGACTGGTTTTTTTTGCCATCAGTAGGCAGCGGGGTTTGAGCTGGCGACATCAGCAGAAAAAGCAACGTACATCCAGGTTTTGTCAATCCAGGAAACAAGTCCATGTATCTTGTTATTGTGCAGGCTGAATAGCCATGTGCAGATTGTTTTTTGTTATTGTTATCTGGACGGACGTGTCCGATGCTTTCACTTCTCAGGTGACAGCACGGCAGAGTTAGGGTCTAGGGCTAGAGGATTGCGAAACGCTAGCGGTCGACGACTCCGAGGCAGCGCAGCACAGAAGCCACACGAGGGTAGATAAGTCGAATTAATCTGTATAATAAGATCATAATCAGTATTTCAAGGCTATTTGTATTTCCAGCGGCGAGCTGTGGTCTCTGCTCAGGGCAAAGGCCTCCACTGATCCGACCAGGCCTTCAAAAGAAGCACAACACGGTTGTCAGGTATCACATACTGCAGGAATAGAATCCTCCAAAAACCGGTGTGTATTCCAAAACAGTCTCGAGTGTTTTCAACGACTTTGCGGCGTAGAAGAACGGTGTGTAGGTGTCAAAGAAACGACAGGTTGCGGGAGGCCGCGGAAGGACGAAGGGCGTCGGACGGTCGGTGGCACGGTAGGGCAGAGGAAATTTTTATCGCAATGAAATCAGCGGACCGTGTAGAGTCGATCGAGGGCGTCGCAGCGCAGTAGCAGGGTGCAGGGCGAGCGGCGTGGGTGTTGCAAGTGTCGCAGGAAAAGAAAGCGAGGATGTTTTTTCGGCGAGATCAGCAGCAGAACAGAACAGGGAATTAGGGCTTGATTCTCCGGACGGCAGAAAGGTCAGTCACTGGACGCCGCTTGCCCCATCCACTCTTACTCTACTACAACAACTTGAACAACAACAGCAACACCACCACTTTCTATACTTTCGAGCAATTACAAAACAATTGATTTATCTTTCTTGTTTCTTTCCATTCCTCATATCACTGCAACATGCGCCTCCCTGCGCACCTCAGCCTGCTGGCTCTCGTCGCTCCCTCGGTTTACGCGGCCTCTTGGGGTTTCACTGATGCCACCGTGTCAGTAAGTTCCAAGTCTGCGACAGGCAGAGTGAAGGAGAGGTACGAGAATTCCATTATCCTACTTGTTTCTAGCGATGATTATTGAGTTATTAAATATTAATTTTACGCAGTCTCAAGGAAAATAAACCTCTGTCAACGCCCATTTCCCTCGGCGACTCCGACTCTCTCAAGCTTCTTCTCACAACGCAGGAAGATCGCAGCGCAAAGCGGCCACACCAGGCATTTTTGCTGTTGAAGGACTCGACCACTGGTCTAGACGTCTCATATCCTTTCAGCGTCAAGAACGATGGCAAGTCCAAGGTCGAGTTGGTCAGTACACAACATCATACAGCACCCATAACTTCAGAGCTGACTTGGTGTTTTACTGCAGAGCAAGAAAGATATCCCCACCCAATTCATAGCCACCTCAGAGCCCGTCGACGCCGAAATTGTCATTGGCTCATTCGGAGCTTCCGACGCCTATCGCAACCTCGCCTTCCAGCTATCCATCACTAGCGATGCCAGTGCGCCGGTAGCATCTGACGCTGTGGAGAGATACGGAAAGCAGCCCAGGATAAACCACATCTTCAAGGCCGACCCCAAGAGCCCTCCACCAATTATTACATTGATTTTCCTCCTGTCGACTTTGGTCACTATTCCGGTTTTGGCGGGAATGGTATGTACACCTATAATCCGATCGATGCCAATTGAAAAGGATTGAACTAACAAATGCGCGCTATATAGTGGATGTATTTTGATGTCAACCTCGACCACCTCTCCGTTGCCTTGAAGGCCGCACCCATCCCTCACATCGTGTTCGTGTCGTCCGTCATTGGTCTGGAGGGCATCTTTTTCATGTACTACACAAGCTGGACGCTGTTCCAAATGCTTCCCGCTTCCCTCATCGTCGGTGCCGTTGCATTCCTCAGCGGAAGCCGTGCATTGAGTGAGGTACAAGATCGACGACTAGCTGGCTTGCGGTAAACTGTCGCCTGGGCGATTGGGGGAAATAAGGATGTGAGATTGTGTCTCTTTATAACCCAGGTTCTGATGTCGCATTATATATTAGCAGATCTCGAGCATCATCAAAATTTCGAATCAAAAATGTACTATTATCATGGAATGTGTTTATTCCCTTTTTAAGCAATTTATTCGTATTTGACGTCACGCATACAATCCACGCCAAGAGTCGGGAATGTTAGTCTCCGCTTAGCTTCATCTTTTTGTATTCCGACTTGCCCACCAACATACATAGTAAATATACAAAACGCACACAGCGACTAATAATACCAGAAAATGGGCGCGATAGCATCAAAGCCAGCTCGCTCAGCAGCCAGCGCAGCCTCGCGTCGCCAATACCCAAAGACAGCTTCGCCGGGGACCACGAAGGCGACACCGACGCCGATCAACGAATCGCCGTCGAAGCAAGAAGCTGGACCAACATATCATTCAAAAGAGCAGGCTTCGGTTTCACGCTCAGAGGGTAAACCCCATTATTCCCTCTCTTTGGTTGAATATATTCACTGACATATTGAATAGCAATTGACCTCGACGCTCGTGACCCTCACTTCGCCGCCTCACTACGCTCCATCGGCCCCGTAACACCAAACCCGACATTCTCACACTCCAGCACATTCAACCAATCCCGCACCTTCCCTCCTCAATATCAACCTCAAACAACACCATCCGTCAGTCAAAGTGGAGGTGTAACGCCTTCCGTCTTCCCAGACGCAAACAATAACCCCGCCCTCTTGGTGCTCTCATCGCGCAGCCGAATCACAAAAGCCGCCGAACAAGAACTCGAGTCCTTCGGGAGGCCGAGCCATCCCGGACGAGAGTATTTGGATGCTATGACTATTCGGCAGGTGTTGAGTATGCGTGATAGACAGAAACTTCGAGATTCGGATATTGAGCGCACGTTGAGGTTGAAGAAGGGTGTTGTTAGGAGATTGGGGGAGAAGGGGGTTGTTAGTGAGGCTCTCTAACAAATCTCAGGTTCGCAATTTGTATGTTTGTACTATAGGAAAAGGTTTGGAGTTGGGGTGTTGTTATTACGGTTTTTGCGAGGATATATCCATGGATATTCATCTCCTTCATGTACATAGCTTATGATATCAATGTCCATTCATTGCATGATGTAACTGCATGTCTCTAGATAGAGAAATCTACATCAGCTCTCAACTACTATAGATTCAGTCCTGCTGGTATCCGAGGGTATAATTGCGATCAACGCACTGTCATACAAGAACGTATCAGATGAATTCCCCAAAACAAAGAACCAATACATTCAAACAATTCTAATCATAACGGCGACCCCTTTCGGTGGGGGTAGTCATATCATTCGAGATGACAAACGAAATGACCTGTATTTCGAACGCCCTTTCGAATATGCAGGAGAGGGTGTCAACTTTTCATCGAGCGTCATGGATCTTAACGAATTTCCTTTCGAGATCATTAAAGCAGGATATTGATAGTTGAGACATAGAGCAGACCGATGCAAATGCTCCTAGAATGATATGGTTCCTCACAGACAATTTGCGTTTGATCCACCAATTCACTGGTCG
Source organism: Penicillium occitanis (nom. inval.) (assembly GCA_002382855.1). Classification (NCBI taxonomy): domain Eukaryota; kingdom Fungi; phylum Ascomycota; class Eurotiomycetes; order Eurotiales; family Aspergillaceae; genus Penicillium; species Penicillium occitanis (nom. inval.). Next base: position 36,426 of record NPFK01000244.1, on the reverse strand, counting down.
TGAGAGTCAAATATGAAGATGGCATCTGTCCGATCCTTCGCCTACATACCACCTCCGATCCCATTCTACTACTCCCTACTCATCATTTCGTGCCTAGCGTCCAAGTTTCTACATCTTGCATTACACTGGCGCTCTGTCTCCCCAGTTTACTTTGTTGTGTATCTTCCAACCTTCTTCTTTCAAGATGCCCTAGTCATAATCCTAGGTCGAGCTTTACTTCGAGGATTCGATGGCTTCGTACAGCAGAGATGCTGCATTTCAGGCTGTTCAATAACGTGAGTAAATACCTCCCCGTCAATTGATCCAGATTTAACCAGACGCAGTATCGTGACGTGGGGAGCCTCCGCCATACAAATCGGCTTCTTCCTGGAAACTGGTTCGCAGGTCGAATGGGGCGCAAGCAGTAGCTTTCTGCGCGATCCAGCAGCTATGAAGATACTTTTCAGTGGGACAAAGACTGTCTGTATGGTTGGAGCGATCTTGTCCGTCGTCTCGGCTCTGGCTACCCCGTATCTTCATACGATTGCAGGGAATGTGTTACAGTCAGCTTGTCGGGTCATCATCAAAAGTCGGGGTGTGCTTCCACCATATACAAAGTCTCCTTCAAAATGCCCCAACTATCGCGTGCTGTTGTTACCTACCGTCATCTTAGGGCTGTACCTGCTCTGTGTTCGACTAATTCGTCCTGACGTACCATACAACCACCTCTCCTCAACCCTCCCATTCAGTCTATCATCTGCTTTCCAGAAACCATCAGAACACTGCCATCCGCGCCAGCACCCGCAATACCCATTTCCACAATTCATTTCGCCGGATAAATGGCTGGCACCGTCTGGATACTTTCCCGGCTGGGCACCAGGCCGGCATTCGTCGTCAGCATCGACGAGGCCAGAATGGATGCCAGATGATCCTCCGCCGGGGTTTGAGCGGTGGTTCACGGATGCACAACGCCAGGAGAGATATGACATTGGAGGGAAGGGGGGACGGCAGCGTGAATGTATGAGAAAGCACGAGTTGTACGATGCTATGACGGATCCAGCAAAAATATCTAATCTTCGTGAGCCAGTGCACTCTAGGCTCAAAGATTTTTTTGACCGAGGATCAGTTCAGATCGAGCATATAGTCATGCTGGTGCTGGAAAGTGCACGGAAAGACGTCTTTCCAATGAAAGAGGGAAGTTTTCTGTACGATACAATAGTCAACTATCACGGCGATCAAGGTCGACAAGCGATTATCGATAAATTGTCTAGAATGACTCCGACAGCTCAGATGGTTACTCGGGAATATGCAACGAACAGCAGCGGCAAAAGGATGACATTTGGCAATGACACCATCGAATGGGTGGACAAGATACCACTTAGTATGGGCGGTATCAACGTCAAAGGAGCCCTGACAGCGAGCTCACTGACATTAAAGAGCCTACTATCACTTCACTGCGGCGTAATGCCGTTACCGGTCGACATGCTCGAGGAATCGTTGTTGGAGGTTTATCAGCCGTGTTTACCGCATAACTTGAGTCTGTTCAACTCAAAGAAGACTGTCGAGGAGCAGCAGTCTGCGTATGATGAGCTTCGGCCTGTTCAGGAGAGACCTTGGAAGTCAGTCTTTATACAATCATCAACGGATGATTACGATCGACAAAGTGACCTCATTGAACAACTCGGCTTCGACGAAAAGATAGTCAAAGAGACCATCGAGGACCCTTCAGCCACATATTATCCACCCAAAACTAGAGAAATCAATTACTTCGGGTACGCCAAATACTCCTTTGACTCCATTTGAAAACTGCTGACGGTCGCAGCTACTCCGAAGAAGAAATCGACCCATACATAAAAGACCTCATCTTCGACGCCGCAGAGAACAAAACCCGCCTATTCCTATCACACATGACCCTCACATCGCACCATCCATGGAACTTTCCCAAGACCTTCGAGCGCGAGAATTACTTCGATTGGTGGAGTCATCGAGATTTGAACGCGTTTCTGAATACGGTGCGATATATGGATTCGTGGGTTGGTAGGGTACTGGGATATCTTGAAGAAGCGGGTATTGCGGATAGGAGTCTTGTTGTGGTTGTTGGTGATCAGTATGTCTCCTATACCTCTCCGGTTGTGTTGGGTAAAGTGCTGATGGGGTGACAGTGGACAAGCATTCGACGAAGACGACGGGTTGCAAGGCACATTCGAAAACTCGCACATCAGCAATTTCAGGATTCCGCTTGTCTTCCGCCATCCTCATCTCCCATATATAGATATTGAAGCAAACCTGACGACGGGCATGAGTGTTCTCCCGACTGTGCTGGATCTCCTTATTGAAAGCGCATCACTCAACGAGGCAGACACGAAGATCGCAAAGTCCCTCATCCACGAGTATCAGGGTCAATCACTCCTCCGACCATTCATCAGCAGAGATCAAACCGGGCGGAGGGTATGGAATTTAGCCACCATCAATGCAGGCGGGAGTATACTAGCGATCATGTCGGCTGACCTTCCATACCGACTCGTCGTACCCATCATCAATACGTCTCAAGATCATCGCAACCAACAAAGCGACAACGAGACAGGTGGGGAGGGATCATTCGAGTATCGATTTACGCATACACAAGCCGATCCAAATGAACAACAAGCACTAGAACGGTGGAAGTTCGCTGACTTACGGCAGGCCGTCAGGGATGAATACGGCGACGAAGCTGGGGAGTGGATCGAGGAGGCGAGGAGGATGGTGAGATGGTGGATTGCGGAGCAGATGCGGATATGGAATTATTGACCCTCTCTTCCTCTCTTCTGATTCTCCCCATTGATAACAGAGGGTGGAGAGAAAAGGAGCTACTACGTAGAACTCGGTATATCCGAATCAGGAAGTCGTCTAGATCCATTCTTTTCATAGCGTCCGCAAATATACATAGTAGAGCAGTGATCAATTTCTAAGCAAGGTGATCGACTTGTATGATCCACCGTTTCTGCACGAATCTCCATATTTCGTGATCATGTGTTGGACCTGGTTCCTGATAGACCAGGACGTTTGATATTGATCCGAGTTGAGCTAAGACTCAGTCCGGTAATCCCGTGTTTATATGTGGATTGTTCGTTGATATCGATATTCACCCCGTTTAATCTATACAGTCGATACAGGAGCCGTGTACATCTATTCTCTAGAAGTTCGACGTATGAAGCAACTCCGTCCGGCAGTTACCTAGTCTCTGATAATTTATGGGAACTGCATAATCATATATTCGATAGTCGCAATACGCACAACTATTCTCGGTAATTGAAATTGAAAGCTAAATTCAGACACGGGCTTATGCAGCGCACTAGAAGATTTCTGACGCTCGGGTGACCTCCAGGCCCACAAGTGCCTTAACAGGTCACTTAGACCAGAATAGATTCAGACTTTCAGTGACCCCTTATTAATCGATCGTGATTTATAATTTTCCGGTAAACACGATAGCCCACATACATGTAGCCTTGTCAAAGTATTTTGAGCTTGGTCGATAGGAACATTGAAGGCGGTGGTCTCGTTACGAGGTCGATCAGGGACAACACAGCAGACATGGATCCAACGGCTGTATACATATTGATTATTTCATAGAATCTATGAACATCGATTGATGTTATGGCTCACTTCTTCAAGTTGGACCGGATTGTACCTAGGTGTAGATTATCGCTCTCTATTCTGGTTGAAGCCGAGCCCTAATTCCTGCCCTATTCGGGCGTTGTCCCGAGAATATATCCCTTCATTGCACAACAACATTGAACAAAACATCACATTTCCTTGCAATATGAATCAATTGGCAAGTGATTAGCTAGTTAGCAACAGACTCGATTGATAATCAGCACATATTATTTACCGTGGAAGAACGTACACGTTCTGGTCCTCTCCCCGATCCGTGAGACTGATTTACTGGCTGATATTGAGCGGCAAATGGAGACGATGGATAATTCTCAACGACCTCCTTGGTTCTCAAAGTATAACATAGTGGCTTAAGCCTAAAGTTCTTTTTTGTCGAGGCCGGGTTGACATGTGCCTCGAATGTTCACTTCGTGTTCACTTCAATATTTAGTCTAACCTGATTAAAATTTGGTCTTAGATTACACCATTGGGTGCAAACGTGTCTGTTTCGATTGTCTATATACATGACGGTAGAGTGCTGTGCAATCAGAAATAATACTGCATAACAGGTGTGTGATTTGAGTCCCTTTGATGCTATAATTCCTTCTAACAGTCCTATCTCATTGCTCAAGTATTTCACCTTCCACGTCCGATCTGATTATGCGGCCTCGATCCGGCCAACCGCCTCGTCAGCTGTTACCACATCGCCAAAGAGAACCATGTTCGCCAGACTGGCGTTATGCACTGCATCACCGCGTGTGGCGTTGCCGTCCTGGACGAACAGTACTTTGTAGCCCATCTGCATCGCATCTCGCATTGTAGACTCGCAGCAACAGTTCGTAGTGGTTCCAGTGATAATCAGCGTGTCGATACCCTTGGCCTTCAGATGCGAGTCGAGATCGCAGGTCCCCGGAATGAAGGCACTCCACCGCGTCTTTGGAACAATCACGTCCTCGGGCTGGATGTCGAGTTCCGGCCATAGTGCATGCTGCTCTGCGCCGACGGTGAAAGCCATCTGCATTTTCTTGAGCGCATCGGGAGTCATGCGGTCGTAGTGCGATACCCAACGATGTGGCTCGTCCGGATCGAACTTGTACTGGACGTAGGCTATGGTTCCTCCAGCGGAACGGAGCGCCCGCGACACGCGATTGACATTCTCGACGATGGCGCGCGCAAGTGGCACCTCAAGCAATGACCCCTCACCCATGAAGCCAACCTGAAGGTCAATTACGACATGCGCCGTCCGGACCGGGTCGACAAGGAGCTTATGATGGCCGCCACGCATCCAGGCGACGCGGTCGAGAATTTCAGTAGAAATATGAGACTGATGCATGGTAGACTAAATTGACCGACAAGGCTTACTCAGGCGATGTTTGCTTGGCCATTCCATCTTCCAGGAGACATTGGCTTAAATACGTAGACGAAATCTCCTTGGAGGTGTGAAGTGTCCGCGGTGTTGTCGGACCTAGATTGGATCGCGGAAGCGAAAGTCGTCCGCTCCGAGAAAGCCTCGTAAAAACTATTTCTTGTATTGCAAAAAAAACAGGTACCTTCACAGTTTCTCATATCATTACTCTGAGTAACGCTCAGAGTCGCTTTATAAAAGTCTTGGATAGTTACTTGAATGGATAGCTTAGGGATGAATTCCACCATGCCCAACGATCAGATTCTAAAACGAGCTCGGGCAGGGACGAAAAGCTGTACCGAGTGTGAGCAAAGACATCCACCCACAACGGACAAATAGCGCAGTATTTGGCCGCGCCGAGCCTTTCTGACAACTGAAGCAGGTAGACGTCGTAAAGTCCGTTGTATCCGGCAGCCCGAAGATGCACAGAGTTGCAGAAGGTGCGAAGAACGTGGCTCGGAATGCATTGCACAGACGTACAGTTCCCGACAGCTTCAATCACAAAGATTCTCTTCGCGACATCGGATATGCAAACTAGAATCAAAAGTTGCTAGTCTGGAAAGGCTCATACGTGATATTGAAACCAAAATTGGAAACGTACGCTCTCAAGTGTCAGAGTCAACTTCTATTTCGGCAGCGTCAAGTCCGGAGGACTATGAGTCAGATGATAATTCTAGTATGTCGGATGTGCTCGCCACAGAACCTCCATCGCATATGCGTTCACTTTTCCAAAATCACTGGCTCAGCGTGGATACCGGCCGCGCAATTGAATCGCTACATGAGCGTAAAGCAAAGGCTTCCGCCCATATACTAGACACGGCGAGAGAGACGTTGCAGAAATTGATTCCGTCAAAAAGCGAAGTCTCGCAAATAGTCAGGTCCGCACCCAGTTGGCTCGACTTGCTCCATACACTACTCCCGCAGCCATTTGCAGTCGAATCCCAGCAAGAAATTCTCGAATGCTATGACGAGATGTGCAAACCAGATACGGATGCCATAAGCCTGGCTACGTGGCTAATATCTATTGCCATAACAGTCCAGGAAATTCCTCAAGGGTCTAATAGTCTTTCTCCCCAACTGAATGAATGTCGTAAATACTCAAGGTTCCCTCGACTAGTGTCTGAGGTAATAGAAAGTACACTTATCTGCTATGATAGACTAATATGTACCGTCAAGGGCCTAGGAATGGCCATGCACTTTGTTCGACTGTGAGTTTCGCTTTCATTTGATCCTAATAACACTAACACTTATCACAGTCAATTGAGTCAAGGGAATTTGCAAAAAGCATGGCTTCGATTACGCCATTTTATAGCGGTTGCAGAGGTAATGGGACTGCCCAACGCATATCTGATTTCTCCTTACAACCAGGAAAACGGATCACACGGGTATGAGACACAACTACAGAGAGCTAAGCTATGGCAATCGTTATGCTTTGCCGACGGTATCTCCGGGGTGGTCCTCAATCTTCCTCCATCTATTAGTCCATACCAAAGGCCGAACCTTCAACCATTGGTGATTGATGGTGCTATTCAACCTCAGGCATATATTGGTAGGCTGATAGAAATTACCACCAAGATTCGTTATCGGGATAGCACACATATGGCACGAGGATCAAAGGCCGAGCTCTATGCCTCTGTCTTGGAACTCGACGGGGAGCTGAAGGTGCTTGCAGCAGAGACGCCGAAATCATGGTGGGTTCGAAGTGTGAAGCACTCTATACCCGACCATTTGGTACAATTCCTGCATTGGTGTATCAATATGCGGATCCATCTGGCCTTTACGATGCGAAATGACTCAGATGAAGATTATAGCTATAGCCGCATGGTTTGCGGAGACGCGTGCGAATCAGTCACGGAACATTATCGGCATCTTCGTCAAGAGCTCCCATCCGGTATTTTTCTATCCCGATGCTTGGATCTGCAGGCTTTCATTGCTACGGTCGTTCTTCTTCTTACATCCCACAGTTCACCTTGCACAGATTCGCCCAATTTGCGGATCAGCAAAGTCAAGGTCAACAGGATAGTTACGCAAACAATCGAAGTTATGGATGAAAGGTCGAAAAATACTGCTGTCTCTCATTTTGCGCAGCATTGTGTTACCTCTATTCGCTCTCTGAAAGAATTACTACAGCAAAATGATGGAGGATCCGACGCGCAAGAGATGACATTGAAGATTCCACTGCTGGGGAAAGTTCACATTCGACGGAATAGAAATAGGACCCAAACGCAGGATACCCGAAACCAACCTTGTCTCCACTTTACAGGTAATCCGGGCTCATGGACGCCGAACGAGCAGTGGTTGGCCACCCAGGAACACAGTTATATACCTCCATGTATGGATAAATCCACGGTCTCAAGCTTCCAGGAACCAGAAGAATTGCCCTGGGATCCTCTTTCATGGTGCATTGAGGACCAATTCGAGAATTTCTTCCAAGATGCCCTGATGGTAGATGGAACCGATCTGTTTGCGACATGGGAATGACAATTTTCTCTCCAGCGATCGTTATAGGCTTGTCGGGTTAGCCTGTTCCTTTGATATATGTGATTTCTATATAAATATCTGACTGCAATTCTTTCAATCTATATGTCGAGAAATAACGGAAATTAGGCCTGTGTTAAGGCCTCAAATGTGCTTCGAATAACGTGTCAAAATGTAATGAATTTTGTGTCAAATAGATTCACGCGCTATATCCGCTCTCAGCGTAGTGGTAAAATATGGCCGACAGGACCTAAGAGTTAGGGTTGTGGCTGGAGCCTTGCAGGCAGATGTCAGATAATCCGGATATCCAAGGAGGCAGAAAGATCGGCCTCTCCACCCTCTTTTATCGTCCTCTGCAAGTCACTATTCAGGGTTGGCCCGAAGTAGGTACTACGTAAACCCAGCAATCCGACAGCAGATATGAATGACGCCAAGATATTATCGGTACCCTTTCCATCGTATGAAAAGTAGGCCACTACACAATCTCCTCTGAATTGATGGATCAAAAATTTATCTGTAATAGTTGGTCACATTAACTAATGCTCTTAAAACCCAGCCAGTAGCCACCAACGCTATGCAATAATATTATACATTTTACAAAGCAAGCAAGCCAGAAATTAATCAAAAGCAGATGGCGACGGTACTAGACATGCCTATTCAGCAGCCAGTGACCTGTATCGCGAAAGTAAGTCAGTCGTGGTCACGCCGCCTTGATGCTGGAAATTGAAATGGGCTGCTAAAGCAGTAGATGAGAATAGCTGTGACACAATCAGTACTTGTAGTTAAACTATATAGGTAAAGAGAAAAATAAAATACTCACGTCGTCTGGTATTATGAGGAAGGGTAAGAATAAGCATATTCCCATAACCCTGATCATCAGGCTAATGGAAGGCATCCGTGTCAAGCATATTGCTTCCTAAAATTGCCACGAAATTGATCTGGATGCGCTCCCCTTTCATGTCCTATGAATGATCAAATTTGTACAAATCCAATTTATTAGTTTCTATATTCTTAAGTAAAGAATAATGTTGCTGTGAAGTGATTGTCTAACTTTTGTACATTGGACTACAGACTTTGTAGGTCAAGTGAGTAAGTTAACGGGAGTCTGGTTTAGGGCTTTGTCATTGGGAGCACAGAGCCATTGATGGTTCGGGAATGGTGGTGATGTCTATAGTCTAGTGACCTGGATCAGGCTGGACATCGTTGGATGGTGTCCACGCAGGAGACTAGAGTCAACAAGGAAATTCCGTCAGCCACTGTATACACCTTGTACCTACGCATCTTAAACTAGGTACAGTACACGTAGGCTTATTTTAGAATCGGATAAATTCGATTGATTTCTTTGCATATTTTGCTATTGCATTGTTGGTATTGCAGAAAGGTGCAGAGATCTAGAACTAGGGCTGGCGCTAGTACATGTATTTCGTTGGACTTTGTAGACGGCCGTCGGGAGACCAGCCATGGAATCAAGCAGGAGAACAATGAGTAACTACTAACTACCTATGGCTTGTCGCTGTAGGATACTGTCAATGCTCTTACTTGGTATCTGAATCATCGCTTCTCAATCATCGTTTCTCCTCAATCAAACCCCCGTAGAATCCGAACACACGTGATCTGCACCCCGCTGGAGAACCGCAATGGCGGGCTCGTTCTAGACCGTATCTCGAACTATTTTATTTCTCACAATGGTGTTTGCTATTCCAAGCGTAAGGACATCGGTACGTACAAGCTCAGGCTCTAAAGGCACAGTGGCGTCCCCCAGCCGTGCGACCATTTCTAGCGACCGGCTTTCCTAATCCGTCCTCCCGAGCACCATCGTGTCAGAGACATTCAATGACTCTGGAAATATTTGCCATTCTCTTACAGCAAATGGGACGGATCCTTGATTGGCTTATCTTTGTATGACTGCGTAGGACATACGCATATGTAACGATGATATCAATCAGTTGATGTATTACGGAGTGACTTGTCTGTTCGATTGGAAATTTGCCTACTTACTTCCACCCTCTCCATACACTGTACAGCAGCTTGTATTATGCAGACCTATAGCTGGCTAAATTGAATGAGATTGTAGATGCGACCATGAATTTAGCCATGATTGGGAATACTAGTTAGGAATACTACTACTAGTAGGTGGCTAGAATTCGAACGAGGAGGGCAAATAGTAACTTAGTACCCCCGCAAAACAGATATGCCAACATGCCAACGATCACCAATAAAGGGGCTGGATGCGTCTAGAAATCGGTCATGTGCTACCAAATTCTTCCGCCCCGCTTAATTTCTATTTTTTTTTAATAGCAGTAACTATGCCGAGTTTCTTTTCTTTGCTGTGTACGGTGTGTAACTTACGATAGTCATGATGTTTCTGCTCCTTATCCGGAGTACCCATTCTTTTTCCGTTTGTACCGTAACTACGGAGTACGTACTACTAGTAGCTACAATTTTTGCATGTTCACATGAGCATTGCGATGCAAGCTGGTCTGGTTCTAGGCATTGGGTTGGTTCCACTGGTGCCATTGTAAATGGTATATAAGAAGGAGAATGTCCATGGTCAACTTGAGCTGGTGGTAGTAGACAATTAATCATCACTCATCTCTCGACCTTTTCCAGTCTTGTAATTCTGTACTCTACCTGATTTTCTATTACCTCACATAGCAATGTCTATCAACATCGAGACTATCGCCACCCCGCAAAAGACCGCTCGCGGTCCTGCTGAGCCCGAGGACGCTTCGGCCGTCTACCTAGGCACCAAGAACCGTATGCCCGAGTTCGTGCTTACGGACAAGGTTGTCTGCGTCTCTGGCGCTGGTCGTGGTCTGGGTCTTGTCCAGGCTGAAGCTTTACTAGAGGCTGGTGCTATTGTCTACGCCCTTGACCGATTGCCTGAGCCAGTTCGTCCCTTTTCTATCTAGCAGACTAAATATGAAAACTAACGCGCACGGCGTAGAGCGAAGACTTCGCCCGCATCCAAACCAAAGCCAGCACGCTCGGCACAAAAATCGAATACCGCCGCATCGACGTCCGCGACACGGAACTCCTCAACACCGTCATTGAAGAAATCGCCAATGTCGAGGGACGCATGGACGGCCTCGTCGCGGCTGCCGGTATCCAGCAGGAGACGCCCGCACTGGAGTACACGGCCAAGGACGCCAACACCATGATGGAGGTCAATGTGACTGGCGTCTTTATGACTGCGCAGGCGGTCGCCAAGCAGATGATCCGATTCGGGAATGGGGGGAGCATTGTTATGATTGCTAGTATGAGCGGCACTATTGCAAACAAGGTATGTTTTCTGCCTATCTCGATTCTTGCGACTGAGTTTCTGCGGGGTAATGGGAATCCCTGTTTGCCACGCTATCCCCACTCCAAGTGCTAATAGGTGTTAGGGCCTCATCTGCCCAGCCTACAACGCCTCCAAAGCAGCCGTCATCCAACTCGGTCGCAACCTCGCCGCCGAATGGGGCCAGTACAACATCCGCGTCAACACCATCAGCCCCGGGTACATCGTCACCCAGATGGTCGAGAACCTGTTCGTGCAGTTCCCCGAACGGCGCGAAGAATGGCCCAAGCAGAATATGTTGGGTCGTCTGTCGCGTCCTGAAGAGTACCGTGGCGCTGCTGTGTTCTTGATCAGTGATGCCAGTAGTTTTATGACTGGAAGCGATTTGAGGATGGATGGTGGGCATGCTGCGTGGTAGTTGCCAGCAGAACCGACCACGATGGCGATGAAAATAGAGCACACGACTATTCTATACTGTTCGACATGCATATACAATTGTTTGTTTTTCGGGTGCCTATGATTGTTCCAGCGGTATGAGATTGCTGGAAGGCGTTTCTTTTTTGTTTCCTGCAATGCGAAGCCATGGGAATGTTTACATGCGACGGCGTTTATTTTTGTTTCAGCGGTCATTATCCTGAGTCCGGTTTACAGTGACTGCTCATACTACAAGACACTTAATTTAATGGGTTATTTCAATGCATCTACAGAGTGTATTTTACATGTGATTAGGGTTATGTTAGGGTTACGATTCAGCTCTGTCTTTACTCACCCTGGAAGAGTCCATTCCCGAAATCCGACACAGCCACGCCGTACGATCTCATCTCCTTCACAATCTTCACAAGGGCAACATAAAAACATAAAAACACAACTGAGCCACTTCCAAGAGAAAGACTAACAGTGGTCCTGGAGGATCAGCATCCGTGCATTCCGATTGGCTTCTGGATACACAGCTGATTGTCGAAAGTAGAAAGGGTTGCGAAATGCGGCAATCCTACGTACTATGTATAGTATGATTGGATTCGGGCTGTACACGTCTGTTGTTACATAGTACTACTTGTTTGTCTTGTACATAGCACGTCGATTGTCGAGGCTGGACTGAAATAGTTAGGCCCAGTGATGACATCACATCCGCACCTGCCGAGCTCCTCTTTTTCTTCTCTCGTCCTCTCAGCGTCTCTCAAAGTCTCCATTCATGTACACCAACCACACCAACATGCAGGATTACAACCCCAGCCACGGGAGTGACTGTCCCGGCTCCCGGGTAACTAGTTCATCAGATATGGACATGTGCCAAGTGTAGCATTATGCCCTTTTTTGGACTAACATACCGAGGAGTCAGCCAGGGCTGAACCTTCAATGAACAGATACTCCGGCCTATTTAAGATCGGCACTAATTCCTCGATTGTATCCTCCTTTCATTTTCATACTCTGTCTTTGCATAGAATACTTGCGAGATGCGAACCATTCAGTCTATTGCCCTTGTTGCGGGCTTATTATCAGGTTAGTTTCTCTGTTTCGAACTTACGGATCATACTCACTGTTAGATCTTGTAGATGCAACCGCTGATACTGTGCTCCCTCGAGCCCTCCCAAACGCTCCCAATGGCTACGCTCCAGCCAACGTCTCCTGCCCAGCAGCACGCCCAACCATCCGCAGCGCAGCCGCTCTTTCGTCCAACGAGACATCATGGCTCTCCCTCCGCCGCAACCACACAACCCAGGCCATGCGCGACTTCTTCGGGCATGTCAACATCTCCAACTTTGATGCCGTGAGCTATATTGACACTGTCGCAAACGACAATGCTACAAATCTGCCCAACGTCGGTATTGCGTTCTCCGGTGGTGGGTATCGCGCCATGTTGACGGGTGGTGGTGCCTTCAAAGCGTTTGATAGTCGGACACCCAACAGTACGAGTGCTGGCCAGATTGGTGGCTTGTTGCAGACTGCGACGTATGTTTCGGGATTGAGTGGTGGGAGTTGGCTGCTGGCTTCGTTATATGTGAATAATTTCACCACGATTGGGGATTTGCAGGCCGATGGGAAAGGCGAGGCATGGCAACTCGGGCAATCGATTTTGGAGGGTCCTTCGACTGGTGGGTTCCAGTTGTTGAGTAGTGCGGAGTATTATAACACTATTTCGGACCAGGTGCAGGCCAAGTCGGATGCTGGATATGATACTACGCTTACTGATATTTGGTACGTTTTTTGATTACCTTGGCTGATGTTTAGCTGACATCAACAGGGCACGAATGCTGTCGTTCCAATTCATCAATGCTACTGATGGAGGTCCGAACTACACCTGGTCTTCCATTGCTCTAGAAGACAACTTTGCCAGCGGAAGCATCCCCCTGCCACTAGTCGTCGCTGATCTCCGTTCTCCTGGCGAGAAGATTATCGGCGCAAACTCTACGGTCATGGAATTCAGTCCTTTCGAGTTTGGTTCCTGGGATCCCACCATCTTCGGCTTTGCGCCGTTAGAGTACCTCGGCTCGAGATTCAACGCTGGCAGTATCCCCGAGGACAAGAGCTGTGTGCGCGGTTACGACAATGCCGGATTCGTGTTTGGTACTTCGTCGACTTTGTTTAATGCTTTCATCCAATACGTCAATAGCACTGGCTTACCCAGTGTGCTTGAGCATCTGATTACGGACGGTCTTAACAAACTCGGCGAGGATAACGAGGATATTGCTGATTATGTCAACCCGTTCTACAATTACACGAAAAACACCGGACTGGTCGCTCAGACCGAAACTCTGAATGTGGTTGACGGTGGTGAGGACAACCAGAACATCCCTCTCTATCCTCTTATCCAACCTACCCGTCATGTCGACGTGATCTTTGCTGTGGACAGTTCTGCCGATACCACCGAGAGCTGGCCCAACGGGACAAGTCTGGTCTATACATACGAGCGCAGCTTGAATTCCTCTGGCATAGGAAACGGCACTTCATTCCCCGCCGTACCTGACGTGAACACATTCATCAACAACGGCCTCAACACCCACCCGACATTCTTCGGATGCAACAGCTCCAACACCTCTAGCCCAGCTCCATTGATCGTCTATCTCCCAAACTACCCCTACGTCGCCTACTCCAACCTCTCCACCTTGACCTTGTCCATCAACAACACCGAGCGCGACGCCGTTATTCAAAACGCATACGACATGGCCACCATGGCCAACGGTACCCGCGACGCAAACTGGCCAGCCTGCGTCGGCTGCGCGATGCTGAGTCGCTCATTCGAGCGAACCAACACCACAGTCCCGGAGATTTGCAATACGTGCTTTGACAGATACTGCTGGGATGGTACCACCAACAGCACTACTCCTGCTACGTATGATCCATCGTCGTATCTCGCTACAGTGAATACTACGAGTGCAGCGGAGTCTATAAAGATGCCAAAGGCAGTGCTTTTGGCGCTTGGTACGGTGGCCATGACTGCGATGGCGCTGTAGATATGCATTGAAATGTTGGCTGCATGATTTGGATATTACGGCATTAGCATTGTGGTCATCTCTTTATATATATGCATGATGATTTAGCTTATCTACGAGTCATGATTTATACTACCCTATTCCTCAAAAATAATAAATTGTACACAGTAACTTATGGAAGAAAGTAGAGGGTCACGGTTCCCCCGGCAACGGCACACTAAGCACCCGATCTGCGAACCGCAACAAAAACAAACCAAACTCGCCCTAGCCAGCAACCGCCTAAGCACGCACCTACCCTACCCTACCTAATCAAACCTCCACATTCAATTCATCTTTAATTCTGGTCTAGTGAGTTGGCATCCATGCATACGCAGTCAATGACTGACATGCTGCGTCTGTTTCATATTTCGTTTTTCGACTAACTTACAAGTGACGCCTGCATGGTGCATCTCTCACACCAAACGACAACGACAACCACCATCCGAGAAATATACGACGATTCCGAAGCGACAAATGGTTCCTACGCGGATAGTTTGAGAAGTGAAGAGTTTCGCGGCCCCGATCGAATAGATTAGAACATGGCGCGCGCAGCTGTTATACCCGGTGTGTCGGCGGCGGACGTGCCTCAACAACGAGCGACGCGCGGACGAGGTCGGACGCCTACTACAGCCATAACTACACCTGCGGATGCAGATGCGCAAGTAGTGAAGAGAGCGGAACCCGCGAAGAGGGGACGGAAACCTGGGAAGACTACGACAACCGCGACCACGGCGTCGGCGAAGAATAAGAAGAATGTCGCTGATGCGGATAATGGCATGGAAGATGAGGAGGATGATGATTTGAGTTTTGATGTTGGCACCACCACGACGACGACGGCGAAGAGAGCGACAAAAAGTGCCGCGATGGGGAAGGGTGCGCGCTCAACTAAGAAGGGCCCTGTCAAGTCGATAGTCGAAGTTGAGGATAACGCATCGTCGGCAGAAGATGACGACGATGAACTTGCCGATTTCGTAGTTACAAAGAAGAAAGCCGGACGGCCTGCGAAGGCGAAACCTGCGCCGACGGCGACAACGACAAAGTCTACTCGTGGACGGCCCAAGACGGTCAAGCCGGTCGAACAGCAGAAGGAGGAGGCTGTAGCGACAGAAAAGAAGACGAGAGGTCGACGACCGGCTGCTAAACAACCAACAGACAACGAAAAAACGATCTACGTGGCTACGGGGTCTACGATGTCAAGTCTAGCCAAAGCTCGCACTTCGGGGGACCCCACGAAGAAGAAGAAAGTCACATTTGCCGACTTGACGGACTCGGATCATGATACCTCGGAGGTGGAGGAGCAGAAACCCGCCACTAAAGGTACGGCGAAAAAGGCAACGGCAGCTACGAAGTCTAGTGGACTCAAAGCGAAACCAGTCCGGAAAGCTGGAACTGCGACGAGAGGGCGACCACCTAAATCGCAAACTGCTGCTGCTGCAAAGCCGCTTTCTCCGAAGAAAGCTACGCAATTGGCCAAGGGATCGTCTTCGTCTGCTAGTTCGGGAGATGAGGATGAGCTTGCGCGCGAAAAGACTGTTTATTCGCTTGTTGTCCAGAAATCGCCTGTCAAAACACAGGAGCCACAACATACAGGCCTCAGTTCACCCGTCAAAAGGATCATGCTACCCGGTCAGACCAGCACTCCGGCACGACCTCCATCGCGAGGCGCAATCAAACAAGACGAAAACTCAGTCCCATCTTTGCCAAACCCCTCATCGACACTGCGCGATTCAGTGTTTATGGGAAGTCCCGCCCGACGTCCGCCGCCGTCAACATCCAAGGAAACCATCAGAGACACGCCACGACGGGGGCCACTATTCATCAGCCATCCGTCTGCATCGAAGCTGTCTACCGCCGAATCGAATTCGTTTATGCAGAAGCTGTCGCCCTTAAAGGCGTCGCCCAAAAAAGGAGGGAATCTTGCGGCGTCGTTTATGTCCGCTTCGCCGGAGAAGGCGTCGTCTACACCGTTTAATGCGAAGTTGTCGTTGCTCAAGAGTCCCGCGAAACGGATTCAGTCGCCTTTTGTTTTTCAGAAGGTGCATGAGAGCAGGCCATTGAAGACAGAGTCAAGTACAGCTGAGGAGGATGTTGACACTGAGATGCACGATGATGATGTGTTTGTCGATGATGACAAGGGCGAGGATCTTAGTGATGATGAGCTTTCGATGGATATGAAGACGGTTCACAATGCGGACGATGATGATGTATTTGTGGATCATCTTGTGGAAGAAGAGCAGTTAGAGGATGAGAATGAGGAGGCGT
Source organism: Penicillium occitanis (nom. inval.) (assembly GCA_002382855.1). Classification (NCBI taxonomy): domain Eukaryota; kingdom Fungi; phylum Ascomycota; class Eurotiomycetes; order Eurotiales; family Aspergillaceae; genus Penicillium; species Penicillium occitanis (nom. inval.). The sequence continues at coordinate 19,922 of NPFK01000244.1, read as the reverse complement.
CGGATGTGGATGAAGAAGTTGAAGGAGTTGACATTCTTCAAGACCACGCTGAGGTCGTACAGGAAGTTGAAACTGTTGCTAATGTGTACGAAGACGTCGAGGATCAACCGGAGGAAATTGCAGATGAAGAAGATGTGGAAATGTCTCAGGATGAGCCTGATATGAATGATGAGAATCGCGATCCGGAGGATGTTGAGGATCATGATAATATACACGTCGGTGAAATCAATGACCATGTCGAGAGTGATGCGGAGATGGAGGAAGATGTTCCAGAACAAGAGGAGCACGCCTCGTTGGAAATCGCCTCTGAAGATGTCGATAGCGTGCAGCCTACGTCTGAAGAAATGGTGGAGCAGACCACAGTTACTGAACAGCAAGATACCATCGAGGACCATATTCAAGAGCCCGCAGAATCTGAGACCACTCAGTCTCATGAGGTGACCATCCACGCTGAGCCCGAAGACGAACATGACGATACACTACCTGAAATCGACACGCCTCGTTCAAACACAACCCTTCAATCAGCCCGGTCCTCTATCGATCCACGAGAGATAGTTCGCGCCGATGAAGTGGACGAAGTGGTGAGCGTATCAAGTCAAGGAACTCCAAGATTTATTCCTCCCGCCGCTCCCTCGCCACCAGTTGCTTCTCCTATGCGTCCCTTCAGAATGTCCTATAGAGACAACGGTGATGACATGTCCGAATATGGCGCCAGTCCAGCTAGCAGACGCCAGTCCGTCTTTTCCAATCGCAACAGCATTCTTCCGCATTCCGGCGACGCTGCTGATGATACTTTTACCTCGTTGGCTGCTAAGTTGGATTCATGGAAGCCCAGCAGTCCTGCTAAGCAACGAAGCAAGTCACCGGAGCGGAGTATGTTCTCTCCTGTTGTTCCCAGAAATTTGGCCGCTTCGAGACGGTCGATGCAGGGAAACAAGTATAGCCAGATTCAGTCAATGCGTCAGTCACTTGCTGCGAGACATTCGTTGGCAAATTCTGTTGTTATGGATGGTGATGAATCCGATACTGTCGCCAGACAGTCTCCGGAGAAAGATCCCTCTGAATCGGTAGTAGGAGAGCAACCTCAGGCCGCACAGTCAGAGACAAGCACGGCGAAACCTCATGACAAACCACCCCGGTTGTCAATGTCAATCACACCAGTCAGAGTCAACCGCGATGCAATTCGTACTGTGCACACAGTCTCAAAAGTGCCTTTAAAGCCAGAGGCCGATGAGTCTCCTATCAAGTATCCTCGCAAACGGGCTAGATCGATGTCGATTGACATTCAACTTCCAATCAGAGCGCCACCAGGTCGGGTCAAACTAGTCCCCAAAAGTCGAAAGTCAACAACGCCAGACTCTCCTACTCCTACACTATCAAAGCGCAACCCATTAGCGGAGATCAAAGATACGCCAGAATCTGAACTTCATGCCGTCGCAGCATCGACAACTGCCGGTCCGGTAAAGACCCCTCGTCGGGACCCGAAGGCCGACCAGCAATGTCTCCGCGGCGCAGTTGTCTTTGTCGACGTGCATACCACGGAAGGCGAAGACGCAAGCGGTATCTTTGTCGAGTTGCTCTCGCAGATGGGCGCAAAGTGTGTGAAGTCGTGGTCATGGAATCCTCGATCCAGTCAATCCCCTGGCGTAGATGGAACGGAGTCAGTCAGCAGCAAAGTCGGCATTACGCATGTGGTCTATAAAGATGGGGGAGTCCGTACAATGGAGAAGGTACGACAGGCTGGTGATTTGGTGAAATGTGTTGGTGTCGGATGGGTTCTTGAGTATGTTTCTTCCTTTTCTTTTTCTCTTGAAAGATTCTAACGTATGTGATAGTTGCGAACGAGCAAACAAATGGGTCGATGAAGCCCACTACTGCGTCGACAGCACCATCATTCCTCGCGGTGGTGCCAAACGGAGAAAGAGCATGCAGCCTCGCGCCTTGGCCAATGTCAATGGATCTTTGCACTCATCGACATCATCATCATCTTCCTCATTGTCGTCGTCAATTGGCCACGGCAACAGCACTTCAAACCGTCGTTCCCGCCACCCCACCGACCTAGAAGATACAGTGCAAGACTTTCGACGCATGAGCCCCAACAATAGCGTCAACGAGCTCAGCACCCCCAAAACACCAACCAGCGCCAAGCCCCCCTCTAACAACAACATCAACAACAATGGCAACGACGATGAAGAAGACTCAGAGTATAATTTCAACTTCAACTTTGACTTTTCAGCCATGTCCCCCGCAACACCCGGCTTCCTACGACTAACGCAACAAACCTGTCCCCCCAAGCAGTCAAATCAGGGCTTGTTTTCTTCGATGCTGTCCGACTCTGATCGTTTTTCTAGCCTCGATGATTCATCTTCCGGCGCCAATCTACGCGCAAAACTCGAGGCAGCGAGACGGAAGAGTCTGGCATTTAAGCCTCGATTCGGGAGTCCGTTATCGAGGTCATAATCTCACTTTCTTTATACACATTCTTTTGTTTACTTGGGTTTTTTTTTTTTGGTTTTTCGATTGATTACGCTCGTTTAGTTGTGATACCTCTATACAAGATTGGATTGTCTGGATTGTTTCGGAATGGTTGGTTTGGTTTTGGTTTGGTTGTATAATATCCCCTTCATTTGTTGAGTTGATTGTCTCCGGGTTACCAGAACAGATTGTGTCTACTGTTTCATACCTACATATTACATAGGGTTGGTCTATCGTTTTTGTTCATGTGGGAAGGGGGTGTATATATACCTGGGTGGAATAATTTGATTTATTTTCTATAACATTTCCCGATTCTGGAGGGCTTTAAGCAATAAATATTGGGGGATTGTTTGGTGTTGCAAAGGCCGAGGGCTTAGTTTAGGGCTTTTGTCCGGTTGTTGCACCAGCATTTCTTTCCCGTAGCTACGGCGTCCTCGGCCAGAACGATAGTGAAGTCTCCCAGGCCGCAACCGATTTCGAGAACAGAGGCCCCGCGGGGAATGCTCCATAATTTGACAAGACGCTGTCGGTGAGCCATGGATGCAATAGTGTGCACCATGTTCATCGACTTTGGATCTTGTAGGTGGTATTTAGCCAGTTCCTCGGGCGTTTGAAAGTGATCGGCCATGCCTGAGGTAAGTAAGTTGGGAAGTTCAGTATATTTCGTAGAAATAGGAAAGTCTGATGAGCTAGAGAAACGACTGATTTGGCTTTACGGATCGTAATGGAATATAAGTGGCGTAAAGAGGGAGCGATAGCTTCCACTCTGTATACATCTCGCATCACTAGGCTGTACGACTGGTAGGATTACAAGATAGACACACAGAATAATACATTACATTACGATGCTGTACAGACTAAAACATGATTGTTTTACTAGCGGCCGCATGCATTCAGATCCGTGTAGGCGCCGATGCATTTAGTACCTTAACATCACTTTACCGACACGGCTTTATCAAATGGCGCCATTGATCTAGTACCATTCTACATAGTAGACCCATGCTCTCTTATGCATCCCTAAAACGACATGAGTCATCCAATGGTGCCATGTTAACGTTGCAATGGGGCTTATGAACCCTGCAGGAGACTGATTGTGTCGTTCTGGTCTTTGTTTTCCAGTCAAGGCAGCGTTTTCAGAGAAATCACGGCCCAAAATGTTCTCCCCTCTTTCCTGCAACCAGGGACGCGTTCTTAGGTCCCTCTTCATCACTTGCTTTGGTGATTCTCAGCTCTGACATAACGAGACTGGGATGGATTTCTCAGGGTGTCCTGCCGACATTGTGTTCGGCCCTGCTGTAGAAGGGTGCAGGAATGACTTTGATTTCACCATCAAATTCGAAAGAATCTTCTTTTCTCTTGTGCCCGCGGCGACGTTTATTGCCATCTGTCCAGCTCGAATCATATTTCTTCTCCGTAAACGCTCCTTCGTGGGCGGAACGTGGCTGCAACTCTCAAAGCAGGTATCTAAACTCCCGTTCTGTCCCAGGTTTTAATGGGAGTGGGAATGACTAAATGAAGTCTAACTAGAGTCAATGGATATTATAGGTCACCATTCTCGCATACAATACAATCCAGCTCGTATTACTTGTCCTAAGCGCTGTCGTCCCAAGCAGATTCCAACCTTTGTTCGTTTCGTCGTCGGCATTAACACTTGTCTCTGGGATTTGTGCGTCCGCCGTATCCTACCTAGAACACTCGCGCTCGCCACGGCCGTCGCACTTGCTGTTCGCATATCTGGCTCTAACGATCCTGCTCGATATTGCGCAGACTCGTACCCTATGGCTCGCATCGCCGGATACACGTACCGAGGTTGCATTCTCGCGTCTATTTACTGCAGCTGTGGCTTGCAAGGCAGTACTGGTTGTCCTTGAGTCCGGCCACAAGTCCAGATGGGTCCGCTGGGATAACGACACAAAACATTCGCCAGAGGAAATAAGTGGACTCTTTGATCTCGGCGTATTTGCCTGGCTGAATCGTCTCTTCATCAGGGGTTACAGCAAGATTATGACACTTGATGATTTGTATCCGCTTGATCAGAGCATAACCGCTGAAAGATTGCACGCAGAGCTGGCAAAGGCGCCCGGATCTTCCGGCCAGAAGTATGATTTGGCAAAGACTCTGGCACGGGTCTTCACGATTCCCTTGCTTCTCCCCATTGCCCCGCGCATTGCGATGGGCGCTTTCCAACTTTGTCAGCCTTTCCTGATCAACACTATTCTCGAGTATCTGAACGAACCAGCCGACCAGTCCTCCCCGAGTGTTGGCTATGGATTGATCGGAGCAACTATTTTGATATTTGTTGGTATCGCAATTGCCCAGGCATTCTACTGGTATTACCAAGAGCGCGCTATGTACATGATTCGTGGCGCTCTCATTGGCCTCATATACCACCAAACGACAACTTCCAAGGTTTCCTCAGCAGAAGAAGCCCCGATCACGCTAATGAGCACAGACGTGGACCGTATAGTGCAAGGCTTCCTGTCACTTCACGAGTTGTGGGCAAACACCGTACAGGTTGCTCTGGCATGCTGGCTCCTGTCTCGACACATAGGCGCTGCGTTTGCCTCTCCATTGATCATCGTGGGATGCTGTGCTGTGGGCTCCGCAGTGCTCGGCAAATACATCGGACCGCGTCAGATGGCCTGGATGGGCAAGATCCAGGAGAGGGTTGGCTACACTGCCAGCGGAGTCGGCCAGATGAAGCAGCTAAAGATATCTGGTCTGAGCTTACCCATAGCCAAGACTATACAAGGTATGCGGCTGGATGAGATCACCATCGGTGGGCACTTCCGGTTTGTTATCATCCTCTCGGCTATGCTTGGATCTACACCAATGTGCCTATCCCCTGTTTTCGCTTTCATTTTCGCGTCTAGGGCGTTAGATACGTCAACCATTTTCACGTCTCTCTCGTACATCCTTCTACTCACCACGCCACTTGCAGTACTCTTCCAGATGTATCCCAGCCTCCTCGCTGCTATGACCTGCCTGGACCGCATTCAATCCTTTCTGGAGCAAGAATGTCATTCAGATTTCCGCCAGCTAGCTTTATGTCAACCAGCAAGACATTCAGCCGAGACCAGTGTTATATCAGCTGCAGAGTCTCGAAATTCTCAACCAATAATCACAATGTCCGAAGCTACCTTTGGCTGGGAGATTGGAAAACCATGCCTACATGACATCAACCTAAGCATCTCAGCCTCATCTCTCACCATGATTGTTGGACCCGTAGCATCGGGCAAGTCGATGCTATGCAAGGCTCTTTTAGGTGAAACTCCCATCGTGGACGGTCAAGTTGTACTAAATTTCCCAATTGGAAACGTCGCGTATTGCGACCAAGTTACGCATCTGCTCAATATGTCTATCCGGGAGAACATTGTAGGGTTTTCTGCTTTTGATCAGACTCGGTACGATGAAGTGATCGAAGCTACCATGCTAAGGGCTGATCTTGTTACTCTACCGCAAGGGGATCAGACAAAAGTGGGCAGTAACGGAATCACGCTCAGCGGTGGGCAGAAACAACGGGTATCTCTGGCAAGAGCCCTCTATCTCGACTCAAATATTGTCATCCTCGATGATATATTTAGTGGTCTCGACGTGGACACCGCACATGAAGTCTTCCGTAGGACGCTGTCATCTCCCAATAGCCTCCTGCGCCAGAGAAAAGCCACTGTTGTCGTCTGCACTCATTCAGTGAAGTACTTGCCTTTTGCAGATCACATCATTGCCCTTGGGGCAGATGGTCGTATTGTTGAGCAAGGAAGCTTTTCGAAGCTTGTTGCCCACGATGGATACGTTCAAAAGCTTAATATCACCAATAAGGACAATGACATGGCAGAGGAAGACTCTTCCACCCAGACCGATTCATTACATGCTTCCTCGTCAGCCACCTCCATCGCACCTACTCAACCGAGCGCGAATCCGGCCCGAATGATGGGTGATACAGCTGTGTATCGTTACTATGTAGCTAGGATTGGCACACTTTACATCATTTCGTTCCTTGTCTTCGGTTTTGGATGGGGTTTCTTTACCAACTTCCCTACCATCTGGCTGCGGTACTGGTCCGACGACACAGTATCCGTTCAACCGCTGCATACGAAGTCCTTTTATGCAGGTATCTACGGACTCTTTCAGGCTTCAGCATTGTTATCGCTTTTCTTCTTGTGTCTGACGACCTTTATATTCATGATCCGAGTCTCCGGAGCCAAACTACATCATGAAGCACTCACCACGGTCATAAAAGCGCCTCTCCGGTTCTTTGCCACGACTGATATTGGCGTCATTACAAATTATTTCTCTCAAGATATGACCCTAGTTGACGGGCAGCTACCGATGGCCCTGGTCAATCTTGCCTGTGAGGTCTTCTCGTGCCTAGCAATGGCAGGTGTCATTGCTACCTCGTCTCCGTTCTTGGCCATCAGCTACCCCTTCCTCGTCGTGGTCTTGTATGGCATACAAAAGTTCTATCTGCGCACTTCCCGACAAATGCGTCTCTTGGATCTTGAGGCCAAGAGTCCACTCTAGTAAGCATGCACCCATCCCCGAACCCCTGGCGATTTCCGTCTGTACCTATATGAACGAGCGTCTAACTGTGATCAGTACACACTTCCTGGACACTATGAAAGGCATTATCACATTTCGCGCTCTCGGGTGGGTTCCACATAGCATTGAGCAGAACAACCGCCTCATTGATGCCTCTCAGAGACCTGCATACTTGCTCGCCATGATTCAACGCTGGCTAGGTTTGGTGCTTCAGCTCGTCGTAGCCGGGTTGAGTCTTACGGTAGTCTCCTTGGCCACACAGCTGCGCTTAAGTACAGCATTCACCGGCGCCAGCTTGGTCACTCTCATGAACTTTGGTGAGAGTCTATCCATGGTAGTGCGCATGTACACGACGCTCGAGACGTCCATAGGCGCGGTCGCTAGACTTAAGTCGTTCAGCGATACAACTGAATCTGAGTCACGAGACGGGGAGGACTTCGTGCCGCCGGTACAATGGCCGTCGAGGGGTGGTATCCTTGTTAATGGCGTTTCCGCTTCATATAAGTAAGTTATTCTGTAGCAATTGAACTGCCAACATGTTATGGTATCACAAACTGATTGAATGTCAAGTGTGTCCCAAGAAGACGCGAGGGGAACTGTCGTTCCCAAAGTCAATGACGGGACTACTCAAGAACTCGCGTTGAGAAATCTACGTTTATCCATTGCCCCAAGTGAAAAAGTGGTCATCTGCGGTCGTACTGGAAGGTAATAATAACCCCTATCGTTTGCTCTCCTATTACTACTCTGGAGAAAGAGCCGATAAACTGACCTCTTGCTTTTCAGTGGAAAGTCCTCGGTTATTCTCCTTTTACTTCGCTTGCTAGACCCCCTCCGGTTCTGCTATAATAAGATAGTCATAGACGATGTGCCTCTCCATCTTGTCGACCGTGCCATGCTCCGCCAACGTATCATTGCCGTTCCGCAGGACCCCGTCTTTTTACCAGGCAACTCCTCAGTCCGATCAAATTTAGATCCGTTCGGGGTCTCGACGGATGATGCATGCCGTCAGGTTCTTGAGGCCGTCCAGCTTTGGGGTTTTATTCTGAATCGCGGTGGTCTTGACGCTCCGCTGTCGGCTGATATATTATCTCAAGGCCAGAAGCAGCTATTCAATCTTGCGCAAGCAGTTTTGCGAAGAAGGATACGAGAAAGAGAGGCAAAAGATATCAGTTCTGGGGAGAAAGGAACAGCATCCGTCTCAGGGGGCATCTTACTGATTGATGAGATCAGTTCTAGCGTGGACCGAGACACGGACCAGCACATGCAGGATGTGATATTGCGTGAGTTCAAAGAATACACCATCATCATGATTAGCCATCGATTAGATCTGGTCATGCAATTTGACACTGTTGTAGTGATGGAGCAGGGAGAGATCGTCGAGACAGGGACTCCACAGGATTTGATGCAGAGCGAAGGGACTCGGTTCAGGGAAATGTGGTTACGTAGCTAGCAGCTAGTTTCTAGCATTGTATTTAGATAAAGACGACAGATGTACATTGAGACTCTATAACCTATAGTATACTTGGGTACAAAAGTCAAATTCACATAAATAACTTGTATTCCACAAGTTCAATTATTTACAGGCTTGACTGCAATGATTAGAAATTGAGCCAGTCAGCTTCCTTTCTTGTTCGATCCAGTCTTACCTAAGATCTCTTACACAAAGATCTTATCAAACGTCCCTTCCACCCAATACATCTCCGGCTTCACGCCTGCAAACTTCCACTGTCCATCATTCTCCATCTTCCGATACCAATGCTTCACATTACCATGTCCATGGCCCGTAGCTTCAACCTCCTTATGTTCGGGGGTTGTGTACCGCTGATGCGCAGCGCGGATCTGATGGGTCGCCATGATTTCGGTGTCGGATACATACTCGTATTTTGTTGCGCCGATGAGGTGCTGCGTGCGTACGAGCGGGTGTCCGAGGAGGTTGGGCGCGGACATCATTGAGATGAACTCGGATGAGGGCATTGCGGGGATTGCGGCCACGCCGATCATGGTGTAGTCTACCTGGAGGCACTGAATATTAATGTTACGTAGTTATGTCAAGGAGTTAACAGATACTGTAGGTACCATGATGGTGGGTGCGAGAATGTCGCCAAGTTTCTCCCAATCCTGACATATTAATTAGTACTTGGATCTGACGAAGTACCTACACATATGATGACGAACCTTCCTATCAAGACTGTCAGCCCAATCAAAGGCAATGTCTCGGAAAGCGTTGTAATCTTGCAAGCACACATCAGTTTGTTGCACTCGTTAGAGCTAAGTTATACATACCTAGGACACTAAATTTGTCCATTGTTCGCCGTTTTTATATGAATAGCTGGTGCTCATTGAACTATTTTCGACGATCTTGAAGCTCAGAGATGGTGCTTGTGTATGATGATGCGGCTGAGGACAAATCGAAAGTGGATCTCTAGTCCCTCTTTCTTGAGACATGAATTGCTTGTGTTATGTTATGGTGGGGGCTGTTCATCTTGTTCTCATTGCGTCTTAGGGTACTTCTGAAGTTTCAAATTGCCAAAGATCGAACGTTGTGATAGATGGTGCTGCCTCCCACGTCTTTTGATATATTCTCTTTCAGTATCTCTCACTTTACTGCCAATGAGACGATATTGCATAGCATTGGAAAGCCCTGTACTTCTAATGTAATTTATACGGTGAAAACTGGCTATAACGAACAGAAGGCCTTCCAAAGTCTCGATCTCATGTTCACAGATTTTCATTCATCTAGGGATGGAAGGCACTCTGAACCAATAACCTATCTGACCAATAATAATTTGGAGCACTCTATATATTCATATGGAAATGTCTAACCTGATATCAATATAGCGATAGGGGAGCCTTCCAAGGTTCTGTTCGTTATAGCCAGGCTCTTCTATATTGAATCGTCTAGAGCCCTAGATAGGATGTACAGTCAATGACTGACCAATGTTGTTGCTTAACACGAGGACTTTCTGCTCATTGGTAGGTTTATTGCGCGAATACAGTTTGCTGTACAGCGCGAAGCCGACTCTCAAACTCCAGCTCGTATGTGACAACTAGAAAACTATACCGTTCGGCCACATATGGAATTGTAATAATTGTGATCAAATCAATACCTACAAGGGCCCTGGTGGGCATACCAGGTAGGTCTCATAAGCACCCAAAGACAGATTACGCGTACAGTGAGGCTCGGGAACTTATAGAACCCCCCTCCTATTCATTAGCTCGAGCGCCTCCCCAGGGGTGTATATTTGCGGGCCAATCTCAGATCTCATATAATCCGCTTAGCCAATAATTGTCATCTTCTGAGTCAACAAGGCTCAGTGTATTCCGTGAAAAGGATAAACACATATAACCAGAAATATAGTACTAGGATCTGGCACATCTCATTGGAACTTGGAAATCCACCTAGATTCAGAAATGGCTGTACACAAAGAAATTCCCCCGGCGGATAATCGGATGTGTTCGGTTTCTGACTCATCAGACTAAGTTGCGGGCACATTGTAATCCCTGTTGGCGTAGCCTATGAGGCTATGGTCAAGCTACTGTTAGTATAAAGCCACATGCGGCTACTTATGTCGTAGCACAGGCGGCACAGCTCGAATGTTTTCAACTGGCTTCCAAGGCTCTGAGTCATGGCGTAGAGCACACCGGGTTTCGACATCAATGGTTATATTGTGTAGTTGGCTCTGCTTGCGAAATGGCATCAACTTGCATTTGAACCTCCAACATCACAGAAGGGACAAACTTTCAGGCGTATCTCCCCATACTTGGCGCATAAAGAGGTCTCCAACGAGTCAGTCTTCTACACTACGTACGTACTTAATGCTAGTCAACAAGCAAATCCCACAAATGAAGGGACCTCGGAGCGAAGCGAGGACTAGGTGCAGCCAGCTAATATGTCTAGCACAAATACAGCCAATCATACATCGTGGTTCCCAACTCAACCCCAGTCATTGTTCAATGTATCAGTGCCACATGCAACGCTGTGATGCTTGTTTGTCTGGCAGCTTTAGTATCAGGCTGGACTGCAACTGTAACTTAGTCTATCAGTTTGTACTACCTATCAATGCTGAGGCTGAATTACTGGCTAGGTTATGTGACTGATTTCTGTGTATAAATACTGAGGGCCTACGCTGGCGCAGGGACTTGCTTTCTCATCCAAAACTATTTTATATAATCCAAATCAGCCTTGGAAAGCTCATCAATCAATAAATTTAAAATGAAGGTCACAAGCGTTATCAGTCTCCTCTCGCTGAGCACCTTTGCCCTAACCAAGGACAGTTCCACCACCTCTTCCTATTCTATTACCGATGCGTATGTCATCTTCCACCTCTCTGCTACCACTGACCCAGTTGATAATGTATCCTAATCATGATGCCCAACACAGATCATCTTTCCTCGCGGGCTACGGCATCACATCTGGGATTAGCGGCGCCCAAGCGACATCACTTGCCTCGGCAATCCTTTCCCTTAACGAGGAACAGATGACTCAATCTGCCTACATATCAGCTTGGAGTGTCATCGCCACTGCCGTTCCAACCAGCGTTTGGAATTCGATTCAGTCGTCAGGCTACAATTTCCAACTGGACTCTTCCACCACCGTCGAGCCCTCATGGTACTCAAGCCTTCCGGATTCGGTGAAGAAGGAGCTGTTGGCAGAGGAAAGTCAGCTTCTGTCGGTGGAGGATAAATATCTGGCCACGGCGACGTCGTCTGGTATGGCTGCCCAACAGACACTCGCTGTTGGTGGTGTGCTCGCCGCTGGTATTTTGGGAGTTGCTGCTCTGTTGTGATTGAGTATTATGCCTTTTAGGTAATTGATGCAAACGAGATAAATATTACACGATGTATACGTATAATAACTTTGGACTATGAAGAGTGTGGCCTTTAATTTATAAATTTGTTATCGCTAATTCGCTTTCGAATATGTAAGGATCAAGTTGAGTAGTCGCGGGTGGATAGTATTAAGGCTCCTCTTTGTTGGCCACCCGACAACCAATATAGGGCCGTGGCTACCTAGGTAGGTAGATATTGGCGGGGTTGAGGAAGGCCAGGTAGGAATTAGCTGAAGATGGTACCTACCCTGAGAGGATGTAAGGACTGGATTTAAGAGAGAGGTAAAGTTCATCGATTACAAGTCACATGGCAGGCCAATCCACACTGGTAGCTTTGTTTATCTACATGATTGCTCTTCATATAAGATGTATAATTACTTACCGGATTAGGTAGGTTATTAGGGCTAAGCATTGAGCAACGCCTTAGCACAATTTTGGAAGCTCGTGAAAACTGTCTGATTTTCTTTACCAGTGCTTCGAATTGCGACTTCTGCTACTATAGTCTGCTTTGGATGTCAAAATTTGACGGACCTGTATCAGACTTGACATAGGAGCGTGAGGCAAGAGAGTGAACCCAAGCCCATGGTGTGTTAAAGGATTGGAAGCAACTGTACATTCAATTTGATACGAATTTGAGACTTCTTATGTATATATATGGTTTGTGTAGAAAAATATTTTGCAATCATTTCCAAACCGTTACGTCAATGCTAGGTGCTTTATTCTGTACGTAAATGTTGGAGGTACACGATTGTATACCTAGGTATGACAAATTCGATTCGAATCCTATTCACTCCATAGAACATATACGAGATGTACAACTATAATCAAAGAGGAGAGACAACGAGCTCATTCATCCATCTTATCCTGAGTTACATCCACATGGAATACCTCATCCGGGTTGTCATACAACTCCTGATATTCTGCCATCAACTGCCGAGCCGGAGGTGCAGAGTTGACAAAAGCCTGAAGTCTTTTGTCCGGGACAAGATAGTGAAGAGCCACGAATACGGCGGCGCTGATCGACATTCCAGTCAAGAAGCAGATATAATACAGATGTGTCAGTCCGATGGGGACGGAGATGTCCGGATTCACGTATGCAATGAACCCGGGCAGAGAAGGCACGACCCCACAGATCCACTACCTGGGATGTCAGTAACCTAGTTTGATGGCATTTGGAGGAAGAGAACATACCGCTACGACTGCGCGCCAGTTGACTCCATATGTATACCAATATATGCTGTTTTTATTTCCAACAAATAGATCGGGGACCTTGATCTTGCGCTGATTGACGACGAGATATGAAGAAATCATGAGTCCCACCATGGGTCCTACAAAGACAGAGTAGCTGCTCAACACGGTGATAAATGTCGTTGCAGTATTTACCAACTTCCATGGATTGGCGGCGATGGAGATGAGCACTGTCAGGTAGGCTCCGCGTCGGATGTTGATGTATTTTGGCCAGGTTGCTGCAAAGTCGAATCCTGTTCCCGTTGTCAGCTAATGATGTCTCAATTTGATCGAGAGATGAAGAAGAACGAACCCCCGGAAAGAGCGTTACCAGGAACGTTAACTCCAATTTGTGAAACCACGAGAGCAACTCCTCCGAAAAAGGCTGCGGCCCGTGAGCGAGAACCGCCAGTCTCAATCACAGCACTCAGAAGATTCGGCAGATTCCACATCGCTTCGCCATAGCGGTTTTGCGTAGCCGCGGTCACAAGGATTCCAATGACACTGCAAGAAATGGCACAGAGCGCAGAACTAATGATCTGCCCCCAAATAGCATCTCGTGGACTCCGCGCAAAACGGGCATAGTCAGTTTGGTTTAGGATTCCAGCAGCAATACTGCCGATGGTGCTGATGATGCCGTAGGCAATCATCCAGCCAGATGAGCTGGTGGTAGAGGAGATTGTATCTCCGAACCCGGTGCTGCCCATTGTGGCTAGTGACCAGATGAGCAGCACGACTTCGAAGACGATGACGACTGCCGCGGAGACATAAAATAGCAGCTGCAGCTTGTGTGGTCGTACATAGATGAATGGCAGAGAAATCACCATAAATACAATATAAGCCACGAACTCTGCCGTGGTCATGCCGGTCGAGGCGGGCATATGATTCGGAATCCGGTCTTCGAGGGAAGGCCAAATTGCCTGCAAACAGACATAGACGCATTCACCACCGATCCAGGCCTGAAAGGCATCTTTTTATCGTTAGAAAGTACTCAGGAATGGAACGAAGAAACTGCCGTAACTTACACCAGACTTTTAAAACACTGTTAGCAATGATGTGGAACTGTAAGGGACGGCTTGGGATGACTTACTAATTGAAAGAAAGATTCTGTTCCAAACAACCCATTGCGATCCCCACATACCCCAGACATATCGATTCGCGACTGGGAAGCCCACTGAAAGGTCATCGTTAACACTGTCGTGCCATAAATGAGTGTAACAGGAGTTCCGTTCATGCTCTTACAGTGATAGAATGCCCCCGGAAGCGAATTGAGGACAATAAACATAGAAGCAAGGATATTTCCCACCACAATGGCGATAATGGCTTGCCACCAGGATAATCCCAAGGGAATCAACGAGCTTCCGGTCATATACGTCGAGATATTACAATTAATGAGCACCCCTGAATTGCAAAAGTTGTCAGCCAATGATCCGCGCCGAGAATGCTGATTATTCCGGGAATGAATTCGTACGCACAGTAGTAGTTGAACGTCCAAAACCCCCATTTGCGTCTCCCTGCCTCAACAGGCTTGATATCGTTATTGATCCATGGATCTGGGATAGTGCCGCCCTCATGGGGGACCTCAAGTCTCTTCAAAAGCGACATCTTATTAGACAACCTCCAGTGCAATGGCAGCAGGATCACATACCGAGCAGCCGGAACGATTGGTTCTCTCTTCCATATAAATAATTTGGGGAACTCACGCGATGCCGATGGATGAAGCTGATAACGATGATAGATAACGCTAGCTTATCTCTCCAGTTACCTAGGTTCTTGTGTTGTACTTCTGATTGGTGGGCTTGAAGTGAAGTCATGTTCTATTGGCGGACTTCAAGAGATAACCCCAAGAACCGCTCTCCACATCGTCGCAATTGCCGACGAGGACTCGAAAATGAATGATAGGCATGGCAGCTATTCGGTCAATTTAATGGATGATTGGTGGGATAGTAATAGATTAAGTCGGAGTATTCCGTCTTGTAAAGGTACTATTGATAAATATCAGCTTTTACCAACATCTGCCGATAAGTATATAGGTTCGATAGCTCCTCGCCCGGCACCATTTTGAGTTCATGAGCTAGCCCTAGAAGAGGAATTTTCGAAGTATCAACACCATGGCGGCATCTTCATACAGAATAGGAGTCGATGTGGGTGGCACAAACACCGATTGTGCTATAATCGATGTGACAGCTACCGACAACCCTTCGCGGGGTGTCTGCGCATCTTGCAAGACACCAACCACACCGGATGTCACCTCTGGAATATATACAGCTATTATCAATGTGTTGGCCAAGTCACGGGTCAATCGAAAAGATGTTCAAAGTGTCGCAATTGGCACGACGCATTTTGTCAATGCGGTCGTAGAAGCTGATCCGCGTCGGCTCAGCAAAGTGGCCGTGGTCAGACTGTGTGGTCCATTTACGAGAGCTGTGAGTATTCTCGCTCTTTTTGTTATGATTTCCATGAAGCACGTTGCTGACGATGAAAAATGAAAGATTCCTCCTTTCACCGACTTCCCTCAACGACTACGAGAGATCATGGAGGGACCAGTTTTCTATCTTGATGGAGGTAAGGAAATGGCTTCCGGCTGTCTTTTCTATGACCACAAAGCTGACTGTTAATTTCGACAGGTCTTGAAATAGATGGAAGGGAGATTTCAGCCATCTCTTCCAAGCAGATCGAAGATGCCGTTGCCGAAATCAAAAAGGCCGGCATCTCCACTGTGGCCCTCGTTGGCGTCTTTTCACCCTTAGACCACCAAGGAACCCAGGAGGAAGCTTGCAAGGAAATGATGCTCGAACTTGATCCATCTCTGTCCATCGTCTGCTCATCCAAGATCGGAAATGTCGGACTCCTTGAACGTGAGAATGCGACGATATTAAATGCCTCCATTCTGAATCTGGCCCGAAAGACGGTCCGCGCCTTTTGTAAGGCTATGAGTGATCTTCAACTGCATTGTCCATTATTCTTGACGCAAAACGATGGTACTCTCACGGACGCAGCCACTGCAGCCGAGCTACCCATAAAAACGTTTGCCAGTGGACCTACAAACAGCTTGACGGGAGCTGCATATCTTGCAAATCTGGATCGAGGAATGGGAAATGGTGATATTGCTGCAGATACTCAGATTCTTGTCATGGATATTGGAGGAACAACAACTGATGTTTGCGCTCTATTGCCGTCTGGATTCCCCCGAAAAGCGCCAAATTTCGTTGAGGTTGGAGGAGTCAGGACTGCGTTCTCCATCCCCGAGGTGTTGTCAGTAGGTTTGGGTGGAGGTAGTCTTGTCCGAGTAGATGAGGCCTTGGATACTGTTGCTGTTGGACCAGACTCTGTTGGTCACCGTCTCGGAAGCGATGCTCTGGTATTCGGCGGTGATATCATGACATCCACAGATATCACAGTTGCGAGTGGCAAAGCAGACCTTGGTGATGCATCTAAGGTTAAGCATATTCCTGACACGGTGCTTGTCAAAGCACGGGACAGAATTAAGAGAATTCTGGAACGGACCATCGACGATATGAAGATCTCTGATCTACCCGTGACCCTTCTCTTAGTCGGTGGTGGCTCCATTGTTTGCGCGGAATCTCTTAATGGTGTAGCCAAGTGTATTATCCCGCCTCACCATGATTCTGCTAATGCGGTCGGAGCGGCAATCGCTAAAGTCTCCGGCGAAGTGGATGTCATTGAGATCCTGGAGAACCGAGATGAGAGAGCTGTGGTAGAAGCAGCCAAACAGCAAGCCATCCAGGCTGCGATCGCACGCGGAGCTGACAAGGATGATGCCAAAGTCGTCGAGGTGGAGAAAATTCCACTGCAATATGTGACAAATAAGGCAATAAGGCTAATTGTCAAGGCTGTGGGCAAACTTAGCACGTCGAACTTTGAAGGGAATTCGGCATCAGAGCAGGCGACTGTCACGGATTGGATATTGAATGATGGGCGGTTATCGGAGCAGGAAACGAGCGGCCAGACAGCTTCGGCAACAGTAAAAGGTGCCGCTCCACTTTCTTCAACGAAAGATTTTACCGCTGTCCAATTTGACTCTTATAAACCGGAGGTTGTAAACAATGTATGGTATCTCTCTGCCGTCGATCTGGAATTCATTGCTACTGGCACTGGAGTCCTCGGAACGGGCGGAGGAGGACCTTCGTATCTGCAGTACCTCCAGTGTCTTCACTGGCTGCGATCTCCTGAATCGAAAGGACGTATGAGAGTAGTGGCTCCGGAGTACATGAAAGACACCGATGTGTGTGTTTTCGGATCCTGGTATGGCGCACCAAGTGTTTCAAGCGAACGACTTCCTGCCGGGACAGAAATCATGACGGCCATTGATTACTCGGTCCAATTGTCGAAGCACTCCCATTTTGAGGCGGTCATCGCAGATGAGATTGGTGGTGGCAATGGGATGTCAACATTTCCAACCTCCAGCTTCTATGATATCCCGGTTATTGATGGCGATTTAATGGGGCGCGCATATCCCACGATGGAGCATGGTGAGTTTTCAGGCTCGAGGTGTGCATGACATTCTATGCTTACTTTGATCAATAGGGACACCGTACGTCTACGGATATCCAATAACTCCTTGCACTTTAGCAGATGCTAAGCAGAACGTTGGTGTTGTGATGGTCAGTCTGATATAACCTTGGAAACATTGAATAGCAAAGCAACTACTAACGTCGTTGCATAGAATGCCGAATCGAACACTAGGGTGGAAGGAATGCTGAGATCGCAATGCGTGAATCTTGGTCTTAAAGCAGCCGTCGCCGCTGTTCCCTTGAGCTGCGATATCATCAAGGAATATTGTATTCCAAACACTGTTTCCCAGGCATGGTATATTGGCCGAGCGGTTCACCAAGCCAGGAGATCCAAAACTGATATCGTGAAGTCGATAGTATGTCGAGATTCCCCTCGAATCCATTTCTGTTTTTCGTGTTCTATATAATTCCGAAAGTCCTCCCAGATGCTAACAAATTTTCTCACGCAGTTCGCTACCTCACCCGGAAAGCTATTATACAGTGGTAAAATTATCGACGTTAAAAGAGACGTCAGTCGCGGGTACACCATGGGCCAATGTACCATTGAGCCCTTAACCGGCGATGAAATAGAAAATCCCAGCAATATCCCGTCCAGGGACGACGAAAAAGAGAAGCGCTGCATAGTCATTCCTTTCCAAAACGAATTCTTATACGCCGCGTACGTCGACGATGTAATCGCCGCAGATGACCCATCAAAACACGACGTCATTTGTACCGTGCCAGATCTCATCTCCATGTTGGGAGCAGACGGAGAGGCCATTGGATCTCAGGAACTACGATATGGACTGAAAGTTGATGTAATTGCTATGGCAGCACATCCGTTATGGACGGCGGATGAGAGGGGCTTGAACGTTGGAGGGCCAAAGGGATTTGGGTTGGATATGGAGTTCAAGAGCTTGGGTCCTTATCAGAGACCGAGAAGTGTGATTGAAGAGTTCAATAACATGTAGATGCCTCGGCTGTTTCTACCACTGATCTAATGGTGGATATGTTCCATCAGGTATCGGATAGTCTAGCCACTGGTCGAAGCTCAGCATGTCCAATGCAACCTCAAAGTCGATAGCTGTAGAATCACTGATAGCCATGAATAAGTCGTCAACTTGAATGTTTGAATGCTCTGTAATAGACGGAACTGCAGTGTTGATATGTCCCAAGTCCGGCTCTCTTATTGTGAATGGCCGGGGTGTTTGTGTAGCCTTAGTATAGCCGAGTGTATCATTATCAGACCGTTTCAAATACTTTTTCGCAAGCTCTTCTCCACCAAACACTGACGCTATCTCTTTGACTAATGAGGTGCGCGCCTGAGAATCTTTGTCCTGATCCTGTTCAAATAAATCGAGCATCTTTCGCAACACCTTGACTCCATCAGCCAGCATAGGTCTAAGATCTACCTGTTCCAGATCCGAAATCACCATCTGAATATCTTGAATCATGGACTGTGAAGATAATCCTGGCAACGAACGTTCCACCAGCAAGAATGCCGCAACTGCTACCGCAGCAGTATAGGCCTGGTATTCAAGCGCAGTAAACCGCTGCGATCTAAGAAATCCAGCCACGTTATTCTCGCGCATTTGTCGATACGGAACAAACATCTCCTGCGCGGCTTTGGCGCAAACTATCCATGATTCCCCAATTCGAGCGTGGAGGAAAGGTCTATTCAGTCGAATCCGTTGTAGACAGATACCGATATGCAGAATATTGTGCTGCCAGGTAATGACATTCATGCTTGATGCAGGGCGAACGTTGAATTCGTTGTTGGTTTGAAAATACCATGGAAATCGTGATACGACGTCTTGGATCTGACGATCGATTGACCGTACATATTCATACGACGATGTATAGGTACCGTTGTCTTCAAATATCCGACGGAAGATGATATACACCTCGATGTGCGCATTGATGGCACTCATATCGGTGATTTCCTCCATGGGACGTGGCGTGATAGAGGTTTCGGTGACATCAACGTCGTTACAATGGACCGGCTTTGGTACCTCGGAAGATGAAGGGTGGATAAGCGGAGGACGCCCAAGGCACATCGCCTGATAACTGATAAAAATTTAGCAAGGAAATCTAGATTAGACCGAATCACGTACCAATCATCAATTATGAGCTCCCACCAAATACGACGCCTAAGTTCGGTATCAAGGCGATCTTTGCCAGGTCGGTTCTTGTCTAGCCCGATAGCCTGGGCATTTCGTACTGCCTGACCAAGAGCTCTATAATATCGTCAGCGAGTAGGTCCGGAGAATATGCGCAGTAAATACCCTGCAAGAAGGAAAAAAAGAAAAAAAAAAAAAAAAAGGCGAGGGATGTCAGG
>NPFK01000243.1:0-47208 GCA_002382855.1 Penicillium occitanis (nom. inval.) | reverse complement strand
GTATTCAATACGATATTGATATTGGTGTCTTGGCCTGAGCACCTTCACAATGGATTCATTTCTAGCCCAAAAAGGGGCAAGTTTGATTGTTCAGTTTAATACTATTTAACACTGTCCTACTAAATCAAATTTGTATATCAAGTAAATGCAAGTAACAGCACTTCTTATATTCACATGATTCGTAAAGTAAGAATTTGAACTGAGCGCAGGTATAGTCATTCTCCAATTTCATATATAGACCTGAAAGTCTACACCTAGGTAGTCTTTGTTAGCATATTAAATCTCACACTTTTTCATCCCCCTGCTTGATATACTGTCAGAATTTTGTATCAGATTAGTAAAAGGTCTTTGTATTAGCTTGTTTCGTTTGCATATACTAGGGGCAGAGTCTCAAGCATAGATAGTTAGGAAATCCTCCCAGAGTTACCTTCGATTCAAGCAAGAAAGCATCCAACTATTCAATACTCGATTTTATATTTTCAGTCTTCGATGTAGGGGCCGACTAGTACAAGGAATAAACGCATAATACATAGACTTTTTGCAAAAGCAAATAGAGATAGGTAATCATACAAGCGTCAGGATGCCTGTTCGCTCTACTCAGATTAAACCCGTACACTCTAAATCCGCCCAAATTTCTAGTCTTCCAATCCACCCATTTTTATCAACAATAAGAAGGCAAAAGTTTCCTCCCATTTCTTCCCCTTCTTTACACTTCCCACCACTAAATCAATTTTCACCAACACAGCCTCCTTGGTGCTATTGCCACAAGACACAATGAAATCATCAATAGGTGGCTCCGACTCAATGCTAGGATAAAACGAAAGTGTATCGCGTAGGCTCTCAAAGTATACGACGCAGATGGTGTCTTCATAACGAGTACTGGTGCATTTATTATAATCAGTATCCTTCTGTCACCGTCCTATCCACGAACGTCGAGGGTATAGAAGACGCGATGTAGCCCATGAGAAACCATACTCTTGAATTTCAGGGTAAGGTATAAATTAAGTGTTCAGAACGGTAGCTGCATCAGTGCCAGATGCAAATTCAATACAGAAGGCGAAAGCACTATTACGCAAGATTGACATGCGCTCCATTCTATTCCTTGGGCTACAGACTGACTGTTCACAACTTTA
The DNA here is from genome assembly GCA_002382855.1 of Penicillium occitanis (nom. inval.). Classification (NCBI taxonomy): domain Eukaryota; kingdom Fungi; phylum Ascomycota; class Eurotiomycetes; order Eurotiales; family Aspergillaceae; genus Penicillium; species Penicillium occitanis (nom. inval.). The sequence goes on along the minus strand of NPFK01000243.1, from coordinate 46,075 downwards.
ATAGATTAATGGTGATATAAAGCAAAGACTCTTGTGTGAATAGTGTAGAGTATAATGGATAAATTAAGATCTGAACAAGAGCTCTATTTAGATACCTGAACAGTCCTTATTTTATAGAGAAACTACCTATAAATATAGGCTTTGCTATTATCTTAAGAACCCAACCACCGGCTTCACGCTTTTAATTAGGATTAGTTTCTCAAACAAACTTTCCCTTCCGAAGGTTGCATACATAGCTTTGAAGTCCTCCAACTCCAAGTGCAGGTCATAGGCCGACCTGTCAGCATACCTATTGTTATATTTTTCAACGAATATTTTAACGAAGAAAAGATTATTCTCTAACCTTTCCACCAAAACTAGCTCTTCTTTTCCAGACTCCCGGTCAAAATCCTTGAACAAATGGAAGCTGGATACACCAGGCTCATTCTTCAGAACAGACGCAGTAAGATTGGTGAGAAGGTTGGACTGTTTGTCATTTAAGTTCCGAATTTGTAAGGAAAATTGCTAACAAGTCCAGATATGGAACGTACACGGTCCAGTTTCCCATTTTTTGGGAGAGAGGATGGCGATGATATCGCATTCTTGCTTGAACTCGGTAGTCACGGTAGTCACGGTAGTCATAACGATGGATAGTTGTTGATGTCTAAATATAGATAGTGGTCGATTAATGATGTCGATGTCGCTTCGCGGTCGTTATTAGCATTTATCTGTCCAAGGTTATTCTGAACTGGATGTCTCACTCACCTCCCGACCAAAACTGGATTATATATACCCGTGGATCTACCTAGGCGCTCTACATGTATCAATACTTAGCGAGTAAGTAAAAACCTGTGCTATGTCTGTCTACATTATTGACTATGGATTTTGCGTCCGGAAAGAAGAGATGAGGCCAGGACAAATACGACCTCGGGAGGTTCTAATTCCATGTATGCCGGACATCCGAGACCTGCAGTATAGTAGGCAATCACTGCCCAGATTTGAAATTCCGTAACTCACTTGGGCAGACCATTAAGCACTAGATAGCCTAATACTTGTTTCCGCTAGCCCTTAATGGATTTACTCTTCTTAACAGGTATCATGGAAGAATCGATCTTGTGCTTGCTAGATTCATCTCATGGTAGACTTGTTTGTCTAACTAGTGAATGTTTACTGACATTCAATTCTCCATGAGCCATGCGTTTTTCTTACGCTGAGTAGAACAAATAAAGTAAACTTCTGATAGAAGAACGAAGAATAAATGATATTATATTCTCATTTTATCCATCAAAGGGGATGCGATCCAGGCATCAGACGTCTGAGATATCACTCCTAAGAGTCGCTTATGTACAAAGCTCCTCCTGTTTCCTCTGCCGTTCTTTTTCATCCATAGTTGCCTCACTTTTCGCAGGATCAATTTTCACAAACACCAGCATAATCGCTGTTCCAATACTCCCACATGCCACCGCTAGCGATAGTGCAGCGTTGTAGCTCTCTTTCAAACCAAATACCTGCGAGGAGGTAAAATCACCCCAGCCTAGCCAGAAGCTAACCCTCAGGAATAGTACACTGTTAGCCACTCCGGCTGCTAGCCCTTGCTGCCTTTCTGGAAGGCTGGTTGTCACAAAGATATTAGCGACATTGTAAGTGACATCCATGCCTAGAGTCCCGCAGATCATCGCTGGGAAAACATATCGCCAGTACCCAAACATCCTCAGGCATGATAGCAAACAGCAGTGGCGCCAGAATCCCCCCTATTCCCGAGATACCAGTAAAACTGTTCCATGGATAACATGGAGAAACATGCCACCAACAACACTGAAAAATATCCCACCAGCAGCAAAGGGGACGAAATAGGCTACTACAAGTAATGACGACACCTGCATAACATTTTCCATGTGCTGGATAGTGTACAGGAGCCATATTCCAAAAACCCCGTAAAAGAAGGATAAATCAATAGTAAGTGATAGCATCTGCGGTACCTGGAAGAGACTAAAGGGAAGTAATGGATGTTTCGCTACCCAGCCTTCCACATATAGTCCTCCAATGAGTAGCAGAGAGCCAACGATAAAAGTAATAAAAACGTATGGTGTTTGCCAGCCATCTACCGCATGCCCACAGTCGTTGATGGCGAAGAAGATTAGAATTAGACTACTCGCAAATAGCACGGCGCCAAGCCAGTCAATCTTAATCTCTGGATGAGGGAGTTTTCGCCGAATACTCCGTGGTACGCAGGCCCAGCCAGCAACCAAGGCTAGAAATAGGAGAATAGCTCCAATCCAGAAATACCAGCGCCAGGAAAGGAATTGACCCACTATACCCGATATCAGAATTCCAAAGAAGAACCCCACGGGCGCCGAAGCTCCGTAGATACCGGATATTAAGTTCTTGCGCCATCCTGGCCGATACGTGGATCCCAACAACATGATGCCAGCTGACAGGAATGCAGCGGGCCCGAAGCCTTGTAATGCGCGACAAACGTCAATCATGATCTCATTGTGGGAAAACGCGGCCACAATTGCCCAGAGCAAGTGCCAGGCTAGGCCTCCAACAAACACAACAAAACCACCATATTTGTCCGATAGCTGACCGAAAAAAAAAAGGGAACAGCCAGCCGTTAGTGCAAATGCGCTCGCTGGCCAGCTTGAAGAGCGTGCAGGAATGCCGATGTCCTCCGCCAAGGATGGCAGTAGAACGTTGAATCCAGATATGAAATATTCCTATTTCGCCCAAGGTGAGCGACTTCGGTCAACCGTCAACTGTGGGGTGGATAGAGAGGCCGCCTACTGCCATAATTTGGGAAAGCACCAGCGAGAAGCAGAAGCCTAGTTCTGCAGCGGCACTAGAAAATATCGACGGCCGCACTCTCCCTAACCCTTCCAATGCTTGCTCCGAATACAAATCATTAGAGGCCATATCAAACAGATCGAGAGACGGGCTCAACAAGACGGGTTGTGGACACTGTGAGAGTAGCTTGACTATAGCTTGTGAGACTTTGTGCGTATGTGGAATATAGGTTGTTAGCAAGAATTGAATAAAGGAGAGAAGGAGAGGAGTGTAAGGAATGTTGATTTGTAATATTTGGATGGCTCTAGTCTTTTTCGGAAGTAAGAGGCCACTCCCGTTAGCTGCATGATCGGACGTCGGTGGCTTGTTTAGTGACAGGAACTAACTGCGGAAGCTGCTCCCGCATCCGTCACCGTATTGAAGGACTAGTTACTGATTATATTTCTTTTGACAGTGGGCATTCTCGGGAATTGCAACCTTTGGCCATCTCGAACATGTGCACTGCTTGACGAGCCCTGGGGCACAATTTGATATTGGCATCACTGGCACTCCGTACGACACTGCAATCAGCTACCGACCAGGCTGTTTCTTCGAAAATCACATCTCCTCGTACGTGGCTGAGGTGGAAATCTACTATGCAGTGATTTGTAGGTGCACGGATGGGGCCATAGGCTATTCGCACCGCTTCAGCACGGCATATTCCTTCGCGCGCGTACCATACATTGTGAGATCTCAATAACATAAGATCGATGTAACCCTTGATTTCTAAGGCTCAATTTATGCCTTGTTGCCTCACACTTCTGACCAGGAACACAACAACTACTCCCAAATTGCACCCGAAAAAAGATTAAAGTTGGCTGAGGAAGGCCCTGATCTTATTACAAGAGCCCGCCAGGTCGTGAATAAAGTTTTCAGTGGCTGCCAGCCCGAGAGCGGATTTGGAGGGTTCAGTGTATCAGTCTATGACACGGCGTGGGTGTCAATGGTCACTAAGACAGACTCTCTGGGAGTCCATCAGTGGGTCTTTCCAGAAGCATTCGCATACATTCTTTGTCATCAAAATGAAGATGGATCATGGAGAGCTGATGCATCACCTGTCAATTGGACTCTCGATACAATGGCGGGCTTACTCTCACTGTTGGAGCATCGCGTCGTGAATATTGCCGAAGACATCGTTGGCGGAGATCGTAACGACTTCGATTATCAATAGAGGGTATCTCATGCAACGACTACCCTCTCCAAAGCGCTAGGCGGCTGGGACGTCCGATCTGCTATTCATGTGGGTTTCGAAATCTTGGTTGATGTCTTCTTGGTCATCTAGCACAGAGAGTCGTCAACCTGGAAATTCCTGCCAAAGCTGAATTAATGCAGCTTTACCAAGACAAACTGTCTAAGTTCAGACCCGAAATGGTTACTTCAGTGGGGCCAACCACCCTATTGCATTCATTAGAAGGGTTGATTGACAAATTAGATTTTCAAAACTTAACACACCATTGCACGGTATATGGAGGCATGATGGGATCTCCAGCCTCGACCGCAGCTAATCTTCATTATTATCCAGTATGGAATGAAGCTGCCGAGCAGTACCTGCGCAATGTTCTTGAGAGGCCCGGATCTGGTGGAGATGCACCCAGTGGATTTCCCACGCCTATTTTTGAGTCTTCCTGGACAATGTCAACGCTACTGGCAAGCGGATATACAATTGAAGATTTTCCAACTGAGGACACTCAAAATATCATCGTTTATCTCCAACAGGCACTTGAGACGCAGGACGGATTACTTGGGTTCGCTCCAGATTTTGTCCCAGATGCAGATGACACAGCCCGAGCTCTCCTCGCCCTATCACAACTTGGGGTCCAGATTGACCCATTCTCATTAGTAAAGTATTTTGAGGCGCCAGATCACTTTCAAACCTACAAGTTAGACCGGGATCCAAGCTTTAGTGCGAATGCCAATACGCTGTTGGCTTTGCCGAAAGCCCCAAACCGTACAGAATTTGTTTCTCAAATTGAAAAAAACTCTCAGATTCCTAGTCTCCTGTTGGAAGAGTGGTGAGCTACGTGTTAAATGGAATCTTGCATCTGAATATAGTCGAATGCTTTTGCAAACGTTTTCCTTGAGGTCAACACAGTATGGAGTGAACGGCAATTGGCAAATCTTGTCACATCAGACATCCCGATTATCTTCTGTCAACTGTTTCTAAAGACCCGAAATGGCCAACCCGATAATGGTTCATGGTATAATTCGGTAGAAAGAACCGCATACAGCGTCCTTCTTCTCGCGTATATCTCAAGACTACCATGGCCATCATCGCTTCGGGAAGTTGCCCACAGCTCATTGACAAAGGGAAGGGAATATCTGACGCGACATGCGGATGACTGGTCAGAAGGCGATCACATCTGGATCGAAAAGGTAACTTATCGACTGCCTATACTTACCAAAACTTACTGCCTCGCTGCGATGAAAAATTTCAACGGAAGAGAGGACGTGGGATGCCAAAGTTGAAGGACTATTCGACAAACCCGATAAGAAACTTGAGACTCTGTCGAAATTCCTTGGACGGCTACCAATATTTCGAGACACGTCTCCGGGTATGATTCTTTGGGCTATCACAGAGGCACATTTTTACTTTCTCAAATTGAAGACAATGTGGCTTGAAGTCTTTCCTCGAGACAATATGGGCATGACGAAGGACAAATACCTGGAATATATCCCCATGTGCTGGACCACTGTCAACGCCACAACTGGCTTTCCTCTATCAGACGACATCATGTGGGAGATGATGACTATCTCCATATTGAACTATCAAGCTGATGAGTACATGGAGTCGGTTGTGGGATGCCTCCCAACCTCTTGCTTGCCCGAACTCAAGTACGAGATCCGGGCTGCATGCCTTGTGGAGGATATAGCCACAGGAGACGCGTTAAATTTGCATCTGACAGAGATTCATAACAAGACTGCAGCCATTTTGATTTGAAAATTTGCTATTTCTTTCGTCTTTGTTTTTTTCATGAACTTTGCACTTGTTGTATTGTACAGAAATGTTTTGAAAGTTTCATGACATTACGTGACTGTCAGTACCAAGTGTGATGCACCGCTGCGGGGCTATCAACTATATCATGTACTATGCATGGAAAACTGGACATTGCACACTTTGACAGTTACCACTATAAGACGTCAGCCCGTGACGTACAGTTAAATAGCTCACCGACATGAAATACAGAAACCAATCTATTATTGAAAGATCAAGGTCATTAAGGGGCACTATATGTCCCCATTCACACCATGAGTGCAGGTATTAGGATTCCAGGATTCCAGTGTTAGAACTCCGCACGTACATTGAGTTAGAAAACTTATAATTCTTGTTATCTCCGTGGAAACTAAAATATGCAAACAAAAATCGAAGCAAGTCCCATGTTATGGAAAGACATTTCTGATACGTAGGGGTTTCGCGGAAAAACAGCGCAGTATAATCAGTAATTTTTATGCAATGATTGGGACGCCTGAGTGAAAACAGCAAAGGCATCCTTCCCGTAGCATTAAAAATCCTGTATGCTGACAAGTAGATGAGTATATCCATGGATGTCTCGGGTCTGTTCGCTTCTTGATAGGACTTCCCGACTGTAACGCTGTGTAGATAGGATCGTATCCACGCTGTTAATACCTGTACATATCACGACATCTCCGCCCGTAAATGTACATCCCTGTTTACATCTCAGCAGGACTCGGAGGGTTGCTGCATCAGGCACCAGGTCTGCATTATCTTTGCCGTCCATGTCTACGCAAGCACAGAAGCGGTAACCACTTAAGCGAGCTGTGCTTGATATGGTGAAGGATCTACGTATAATTCTGGCTAGTCTGCAAAGGGAGGAAAGCCCAAAGTGGGGATGGCGACTACTAATCTCTTAGTCGTATCACTGACCAGAGTCCTCCCCAGAATGCCGCCTTTCTTCTTTGTGACAAATCGAGTACTCCAACATGGCAGCTTTACCCTTACCATAAACCCCGACAGTCAGCAACCAAATTATAGCACCAAAAGCTCCTTAACACTAGTCATTCGATCTCTGAGTATGATTTTCCAAGGATTCAGGTTATGCAGTGGTTTGATTACAAGATCTTAGAATAGCTCGGATAGAAAGTGATCTATCGGAGCCAATTAGTAGTATCAGACTCTTTTGAGATTTGGCCCCATTTTGACGGTTCTGCATATACTAGCTGATATCTTTATACTATCCGATACAGAGTACTTTTGGATCATTTACGTTGCCACTAATGCAGTTCGAGTGCTAAAGTCTGAAACACGAATTCGAGACACAGTGACATTCACTGGCGGTGCAGTAGTCCAATCTCTGAAATGTCCGAAAAATTGTAAACCAACGTATGTAGTTATTGAAAAGACACATCGAAAAATATGTGACAACTTGGCCCCCGGAAATACAGTAATTATGCTAGACTCTCGCGCGCAGGCTAGATAACATCTGCTGGACTGACGACGCTAATGCCGCTACCTCGTCCGTCTTGGATGGGATGCCATGACCAGCACTGTGTAGTAGTTCCACTCGACTCTCCTCCACACACATGCGCATCAGCTGCTGACTCTCGCCAGGATACCCTGTATCTTGCTCGCTCCAAGCGTGCACGGTCGGAACTCTTACTGGCCAACACTTCTGGTGAGCCCGTGCAGCGTCCATCCAGGTCATCGTGCCACGTCGAAGCTCCGCGCAGTCAACAGGCAGAGTCCCGCACACGAAGATGGCGCTATAGATTAGATTACGCGCAGAATCGTGTGTTAGTGCTAGTTGCTTGTCATTGCCGTCACGAGGCTGCAACAGTAGAGTAGCTGCTAAAGCAGAGCCCATCGAGAAGCCGAGCACGGCGTCGAATGGACCATTCTCAACAACATAAGCGGCTAGGTCATCCACCGCAGCAAGTGCGCTACCTGCAGTGCCGTCAAAGTAAGAATAGCAAGCCTGCTGGGTGCCGAACACTTCCTCAATGCCAGGTGCCGCGGGCCACAGGTACGCACCATCGACGAAGTCGAACTCGTAATTATCCCCTAGATGATATCGGAGGGAGGCTAACAAGGACAGAAGTCAGTCCGGTTAATAACCTCGTATTCCAAGAAATAACAAGAAGATACCTACCTGTTTGTGCCTCGAAAACCTGCGCCGCGACACAGCTATCAGCGTGAAAGCCCAGTCGGTAAAAAAAAAAAAAAAAAGGGAATTTGGAATGGACTGCACTCACATCGCTGTTAGTTCCGATCCCGTGCAGGCAGAGAATTCTAAATTTATGGTCTTGATTTTTCTGTGTCGTCATTTTCAGTCCTTTGCCTTGAAAACACGGTGCAACCAGGGAGCTGTGCAGAGTGAGAGACGATTGCGTCGGATAGTATGAAGTAGATAGAGGTAGTAAAATTAGACAAACTATGATGTAGCACCAATGTTAATTATATATCCAGCGGTGCAAGGTAGATAGTCAGCCGGAAAGGTACTGCCGATAGTAGAATTTAGACTTCTACTTTTAGACCTCAGAAACATTTAAGCTACTTGGTACGCTTATGTTAAGATGTATTTGTAGACAATCGTTTTAGGGCTCTGATAACCAATATTTAAAGGACTGAACGGGTAACATACCCCAATTTTCTGCTTTTATCACACTAAAAATACAGGAACAAGTATGGAAAGTCTTTGTCTTCTGTTACAGCGATCCATATCAATATGCGATGGGAATACACGGTTCAGGTGAAAATGAATGCAAGATATGCCTATCTAGGAGGAGACCTGAAATGCCCTTTTTACGTGGATTCGATCCATCGCCTTAAGGCTGTGAGAGTCCCCGTCTTCCTCGTCGATGTTGTGATAGGCTGAATTTGACAATCCCACCTCGCTCTCAGTATCATTGAAGCGGCCCCTAATCCTGCCCTTGGCGCTTCCAATGGTGATGATGCCTTTTGAGTCACCCATATTATAGCCAGCACTCCTCGCTGTGGTGCTCCGACCACCGTTCGTTTTGATTCGTACAAAGCTGTAAATTACTGGAGCACAGGCACATATAATGGACAGATTCATTTCGACATTAGTCCATATACCGGCGGTAGTGAGGGTATCTATAATAGGATCAGTCGATCCTGTCCAAAGTAATAATGAAGCACGGCCAGGGTAGGGGCACTTACAGGTTAAATCGGCGATGTCGACCACCAACAAGTAGACGATACGAAGGATACTCGTAATAATTGTACTAGACCCTAGTGTGAGTGCCATAGGATATAAAATTGAGCTGGCTCCAAGGCCACACTTACAACGCTCCCAGCATGAAGACAAAAGAGACCAGCACCTTCCGGCGCAGAGACATATTGAGCTTCCACACCTTAAACTGCGCAATGCCCAGAATCAGCATGTCCAAGACAATGTTGACAACGGCCATCGAGGTCCAAAAGGCGCGGTCGTTAATGGATGTATACGGCATGCCAACGTTCCACTGTGCTTGGACGGGTCGGTCGGAGAAGATGAGGCCCAAAGCGGCGGCCAGGCAATTTCCGACGATCAAAATAAGGATGATGCGCATGAAAATCCTGAAATGATAATCAATAGAGAAAATGCGATGATAGAAAAATACGATCGAAGCCTTAGATCCCGCGACGCTGAAGTTGTAGAGCACGTCGCTTGCTAGCGCAAGCTTGAGATAATTATCCAGCTGGGCGACTGTATAGGTGGTGATGTGATATCCCGCGCCCGCAATTGAAGGTATGGAAATCAATATCGTGCCAATCAGGACACCGACAGCAAAGACGAGGGCCGCCAGAGCCATCCAGTCATCGAGTGCGTAGTCACGCTTGTGGCTTCGATAGGCGAATCGCAGCGCGACACAGACGGCGGCCACGAAGGTGAGCACACAGGCGACGATATCGTACTTTGTGTAGCCAGGACTCACCGCATTAGGATGCAAAATGGGTATCTCACTGGAAGTTGACATGATGGCTAGGTCGAGTGTTGAGGATGAGCCGGATTGAATAGAGAGGGGATAATCGTCTCAACGAGAGACAGGAAGTGTAAAAGTAATGGAGGAAGGTTCAAGCCCTTCTCTCTAAGCTGACCACACCAAGTCAAGGGCAGAGAACACGCTGCTGCATTTAATGCATCAGTTTCACGGATTCTCGAACCTAGCCCAACTGTGAAGGTAAAAACAGGTCATTGTTGCGCACGGTATTGTCACGCCATCTCCAAGATGCTTATGGAAGGTTACATCGTCAGGGAATACCTTATGCAAGTCACAGAAGGTGCATGAATGACGACTCGAAAATCGTGCTGGGGTGACAACTAACTCTAGAATATCGTTAAATAATTAGCCCTAAATGTCAAACCCTACATATAAGTGGGTTATCAATCAGCAGAAATAGACACCGAACCGCACCTCAATTTTTAGCTGATCGCGCATCGAGGATTGTGATGTACTCCGACACTACCAAGATGTATCGATGTATCATAACATGTATTTCATTGAAAATCATTCGCTAGGTATTGTTAATAATGACTAACTGTATTTAATCATTGTCCTAGTTAAGTCTCAATTGATTCACTGATCAAATCTGTAATACTTCAGGATGCTAGGTTCGGCAGAAAAATCAGTTTACATTCTGGAATACTGGGTGATGAACATAGAGGGATAACTAAGAGTAAAATTTGTGATCGGTAGTCGATCAATATACGATAGAAGTGATTAATGGAAAGTACTGGCTCGTGCATCAATGGTTAGACGTGAAGCTCAAGAACAAAGAAAAGATGATACGACCTGAAACAGTTAGGTGCAGCATACCCGTGGGTGTTATTCCACTCTCCCCTCTCTCGCGGGACCTTGTTGTGACATAAAAGAAGCCTTGGCCCAGCTCAGTCAGCATCGTCATCTTCTATTTCAAGTCTTGAGCAATCTCAACTTCACCGATTCTAACAGGTGCACCATGAAGCCTACTCTTTTCATCATCCACGGTGGCTGGCATGTTCCCGAAAGCTACGAGAGGCTCATCTCAGCACTAAGGGCTGACGGCTATGAAGTCCATTGCCCACGACTGCCAACCACCAACCAGGTCTGCCAACCCCTCCCCCCTCCCCGGCAACTCTCTACCTATTTGTACAGCACAGCAGTTGTTTTATTTGGCTAACACCGCCTCCTAGAGCCGACCGCCCAATTCTGATCTTTACACTGACTCGGATTTCGTGCGCTTCTACGTCTCGAGTCTTGTGCAGGCTGGGCGTGATGTGGTTGCGATCTTGCACTCATACGGCGGGCAAGTAGGCAGTGATGCGCTCATTAGCCTTGGAAAAGCAACCCGAGAGAAAGAGGGTCTCTCGGGGGGAGTCACACACCTAATCTACGTGGCTGCGTTCGCAGTGGCTGAGGGCGTAGGTATGATGGACAAAGTTCGCGAATTTGGCCATATGAACCTGGTGCCGATAGCATTTGATTTTGCTGAGGACGACACTTGCCTGAATAATGACCCGCGCAACCTGCTGGTCGGCCCTAGTGACCTTGCCGAGCAAGAGGTGGACAAGTACCTGGCGACGCTTGTCCGCTGGAATGGCAAGGCGATGTACTTGCCTATCCGCCATGCCGCTTGGCGTGACATTCCCGTTGCCTATATCCACTGCACCGCCGATATGACAGTGCCGTTAGACTACCAGAAGAGCTTTGTTGCAGACATGGAGAAGGCTGGCCGGCCTGTGCGCACATTTGAGCTCGCGACGGGACACTCCCCTAATCTGACAGCCACCGCTGGCGTGGTCGACGCCATTAACCAGGTTGTAAATAGCTAGATGGGATGCATTGGGAGTCCTATGTGGTGGCCACAAATCGTGCCCTGAATTTATTATAGGATGAGGGTCATACATTACCCTTTTTTTCAAGAATTGTCCCTATCTCGAATGATCCTGAATGATCTCGAATGTGTCATGGATCTGAGCGTCGAATGGCCGTCTTCCCTCTGTTGATCTCTGCATGTGCTTATATTCTACCACTTCTCACATTAGTTATGGTTGTGGCATAAGCAATCAAATCTTTAACAGTACCTGGTTAATCTACATTGTCAGAGTAAATTATCACACGAGACTCACTAAGGCTTGGCATTCATAGTATGTAGCTCTCTATCTACTGGTTCATTGATACAGCGTTATAAATACCTGCCACATTAACCACATCCTACAGCAAAAAACGCCACGAACATCAATCACCCAATGAGAAGCCTTGTTAAGCCAACAAACCTTTAAGCGACAGAAACGTATTTTATGTATCGGTGAACCAGTGTCTTTAGGTACATCTGCGGATAAATGAAACACGCATCAACGAGTCAATTTCGTACATGCATTAGTGAATAAGGGTCTAGCTAGCCTCGGCGACTAAGCAACTTACATGCATGCATCGGTGGTGATCAGTGGGGACAAGTGCTAATCAGGGCTGGGAGTAGTGCGTGTATTTCAGTGTACACGGACCACACGCACTACATTTTAGTGTAGTGTAGTGTGAGGGTCGAAAATATTTCAGTGTTTGTATGGTGCTGGTAACGCACTAACAAAATGGGAAAAATACGTGTAATTCGGTGTAATCGCTCTGTATTTCAAAGTAGTGTGGCGTGGGGCCCTCACACTTGACAGACTTATATGACCACTAAATTTACCACCCAAAACAGGCTCCTGGTTTTGGCCGTACGGTATATTTCTTGGTTATTGCGCAGTCTTGCAGTCAGCCTTGATGCCAATTCCATATTGCTTCGGCTTATACTTATGTGAGCTCTGTGAACCAGCCCAAGTCTTTCCTCCAATCTTGCTCGTATCCATTCACAGTTGTCTTTTCCGGCAGTACAATACCCAAGGGCCAGACCTGAGACCTTCCAATCTAAGCTCCGGGAAAACACAACCTCTAAGACTCTCGACTTCATTCCCGACCTCTCCTTTTACAACGACACGTCTTAACATTGCGAAATACCGAGTTGGCTCACATTTTCCGTAGACCAAGGCAACCCGACTCCTCTTTTCAGTCCGTTATTATGGCATCAAAAAGCTCCGACCTCAGCTTGCCGCTAGGCATTATCATAGTTGAAGAGAAGGGACAGCAGCAGATCCATGTGCAAAGTGCTGAAGAGAAAGAAACAGACACTTCCGATAATGCTGTAGCAGTAGAGTATCCGACGAGTAAACGACTGGTCCCTATATTGGTTGCATTACTCTGCTCAGTCTTCCTGGTATCCATCGACTTGACCATAATTGGTACTGCAATCCCCAAAATCACCGATGACTTTGACGGTCTGAACATGGTATCATGGTACGGCTCCGTATACTTCATGACCTATGGCGGCTTCCAGCCTGCATCCGGCAAATTATTCAAGTACTTCTCGCTGAAAGTTTCCTTTCTGGGCGCCATCTTCATCTTCATGATCGGTAGTCTTGTCTGTGCCGTTTCGCAAAACTCAACAACCTTCGTTGTTGGCCGCGCATTTACTGGTATTGGTGCTGCTGGAATCACGACCGGATCCTTCACCATTGTAGCATTCATTGCGGAGCCTAAGGCGCGACCTAGCCTGATTGGACTAATTGGTGCTATCTATGGATTATCCAGTGTTATTGGGCCGATTTTGGGTGGCGTGTTCACAGCCAAGGTCACATGGCGATGGTGGTAAGTGGACGCTCAACTGGGATGCATCGCAGTTGGACGCTGACAACCATAGCTTCTATCTCAACCTCCCAATCGGAGGTCTTTCCGCAATGCTCATTCTCTTTTTCTTCAGAAGTTCTCCTCTAGAGGCGTCGAGGAAAGCGACCTGGAAGGAAAAGCTTCTCCAGATGGATCTGCTTGGTGTCACACTTGTTATGGCCGGCATCATTTCATTCATCCTCGCCGTCGAGTACGGAGGCCAAAAGAAGCCCTGGGACAGCAGCACTGTCATTGGCCTCTTCATCGGTTCCGTCTTGATCTGGATCGCTTTCGGTGCCTGGGAGTATTTGAACAATGACCACGCAATGTTGCAGGGTCGTCTCCTCAGACAACGCTTCGTTTGGCTGCCATGCACCTTCCAATTCTTCTTCGCCGCGTCCTATTTCGTTCTCCTCTATTATCTTCCCATCTACTTTCAGAGCATCGACAACCGGACCGCAATCTCATCCGGGGTCCTTAATCTACCCCTGGTTCTTGCCATGGTTGTAGGAAGTACAATTAGTGGCATTACCGTCTCGAAGACCGGTCATGCTGCGCCGCTCATGTTAGCAGGCGCAGTTCTGGCGACTATCAGTGCCGGCTTGATATACACTTTCGATATCGACACTCCCATGAGGAGGTGGATTGGTTACCAAATTCTCTATGGCGCTGCCTGTGGACTAGGATTTCAGATGGGCATCACCATCGCGCAGGCAAATGCAAACATGGAAGACTTGTCGTCTGTTACTGCAACCATATTCTGTAAGCCCATTTTTGAATGTCTTCCCGCAAGGTACAAGGTCTCACAAGTTTGCCCCCAGTCTTCCAAACTATCGGAGGTGCGTTCTCGGTCTCCGCTGCACAGTCCGCCTTTGTAAATCGCATGGTAACTGAACTCTCCAGAACGGCTCCCGCCGTCAACCCGCAGCTGGTTATTGCGACGGGGGCGACACAAATTCGAAATGTTTTCCCGTCCGATCAAATTGGTGGTATTGTACTGGCATACATGGCTGGTATTAAAGTTTCATTTTCCCTTGTCGTCGGTCTTGCCGGCATTACTTGTCTCCTTGGGATACTCGTTCCCCGGAAACGACTCAACGTAGAGTCACTGCAGGCTGGTGTCGCTTGATATTGCACTTCATTAAAAGTCACATACTCTAGTATACGATGATAGACTATGTGTAGGAGTTTGGAACCAGAAGCACAACATCCACAAATACAAAATTGCCTACAATCCTTTGCTCAACCACAAAAGGCGGCCTCCCAGATAAGTCCTGCAGGAACAAGGATTTTATCATGAAACATTCCCCAGAAAAAGCATTACTGTACCTGTTGCATCCGGAGTCTGTTGGGCAATTCACAGTATTTACTTGAAGATCTGTACATAGCAAGGTATCCAAATGATATACAACCTATACTTTTTTAAATGTGTAATAAATTCTACAACTCCTACTACTTCCAACAATAATCCTTGGGCTTTCTGCTCAAGCCTTGCAATTGATCGGACATTGCTGTTTTATCATCTCTAGACAGCTTTCCTAGAAACGTCACAGCGTGTAGATTACTAGAATTTCAATTCATATTCTGATTACGCAATTTTTGCATATATCTTGTCCGTAGAACATGCGTTGACTGAGGATGACTCCGGTTGCAGAAAAGAACAATACCCGCCGCATACCCTAACTGACTTGAGAAGCGTCTGCAAATGTAAAACTCGACTCCGATCTTGATTTGGGCCGCTAATTTGATCTAATGTAAGCACTGGAGCTGCAATGGTTCTGAGTTGGCTTTTACTAGTGGCTGCTTCTTCTTTCCAGGGTGCTTTTTGAGAGACCGTGAGAGGTTGATCGGGCCCTATATTGTATTTGAAATATTACCGCAGTCCACAATTCGATTTGAAAGATACGGTAAAACGGAGAGGTGGGGCGGTTGCGCGGGCGCATGTAAAGTAAGTTATGCAGATAGATTATTGCCTTGAATAGCTCTCTGTGGGGGCGGGACGGCCCGAGAATATACTCCGTAACCGCCCTAGGTATATCGACTTCTCAAACGCCTCCTTAAAGAGTATAAGCGAATCAAGCCCGAATCGCCTTACAGCTGGGAGCCTTGGTGTCATCCAAACCTGATCTGACTGTCTCAAAATCCAACTTGATACCTACAAAATTATACCTTCAAATCTTTGAAACTTTGACGAGACGGGATTCCGAGTAGGACAGGGGAAAGAGGAAGCAGTAGTGACTGCGTACCCTACAACTTTAAGCGGGATTACTAGTTCTTCTTCACGAGAGTCGCCTATAATAATTGAGGCTATTAACGCTGCTGGCAACGTTATCCCCCCATTGATTATTATTACCCGAAAGAGCCACCTAGAGTAATAGTATAGAGGAGGATTACCAAATCGGTTTTTCCGATAATGGCTATCTAACTAATAAGCGACCTTTGGAATAGCGTTATTATTTTGAACTTTCAACACGAGAATAAGCTGGAAATGGCTATTGGCTACTTTTAATGGACGATTTTGGGGCGCACCCCACAAGTCATCTTATTTTGCTTTCCACCTCATACAACACATATGCTGCAGTCATTAGACAGAGTCCCTTTTCAGTAGTATAAGCACTTTCATGGTCAGCAGGTTAACCAGTCCGGCTTGGGGGCTACATTTCACACTAATTCTTTGACATGTATTGGTATTAGATATTACGGCAAGAAAAGTGGCCCACCCCCTCTGCGCTGCAACCTTTCCCTTGAGATGCACCCTGTTACTTGTCCTTACTGTTCTTCCACCCCACAACTGTCCAACGTGTAAACGCCCAGCAGGCGCCCCGGCGCGTCTCGGCCTTCACCTGAGGCATTAGGTCTTGTATAGCTTCAATCACGGCCTTGTTCTTGCTTTTTCGCGCGACCAGTTCGTGAATTGGCAGGTTACATTCATGCATTGCCAGCGCTAAATGTGGCGGGGCGCCGCGTACGTCCTGCTCGACTGCGACTAAGCCCGCAGCGCGGCACAGTTTGGGCAGCTGCGGCACCCACGTTGGGCGCAGTCGGTCATCTTGAGGCTGCGAGAGCATCAAAAGTGATCTCAGCGCGGTGGTTGGGACCCCGGCATTGACTGTCTCAATGCGGAAAGAAGATACGTCCGGCTCTCCCCACTGCAGCGCACCGCCGGGTCGGAGCAGCGACACCAGACGCCCTAGCACGGCAGGAACCTCACTGTCACGCAATACAAATGCTAGGTTACGGACGTGCACCACGTCGTAGGCCCCCAAAAGCTCGCTCGGAACGGGCTCTTTGATGTCCCAGTGGCGCAGAGTCACGTTAGCGGGCAACCACTGTGCAGGCGGGGCCGCCAACATGGAGACGTCAAGGCCTTCGAGCTTCACTGTATCCGGCAAGCGAGATGCAAGTTCCGTTAGCCATACCCTGTAATGTCACTTAGCTTACTTGTATGGCAGGGAGTGAGGCTCGAGGTTGGGATATCTTACGTCGTGCCGGTACCAACGTCAGCGATGCGCAGGTTGGCTCTGTCAGTCGGGATGGCCGGATGCAGGAGATAACCAAACAGCGCAATCCATTGATAGTGTTGGAGG
The DNA here is from genome assembly GCA_002382855.1 of Penicillium occitanis (nom. inval.). Classification (NCBI taxonomy): domain Eukaryota; kingdom Fungi; phylum Ascomycota; class Eurotiomycetes; order Eurotiales; family Aspergillaceae; genus Penicillium; species Penicillium occitanis (nom. inval.). The sequence continues at coordinate 29,045 of NPFK01000243.1, read as the reverse complement.
TTCATGCTAAGATTCAGGTTAGCTCGTGAGATTTCTCATTATGGGGCCACGAACCGGTTGTTGTCGGGGTAGTCCCGCGTAAAGACATAGTCGGGCGTTGTCGAAGCCATTATTGCAGGTTGTTCTTAGGGAGCTGTAAAACTTTTGGTCGGAGAGAAGGGGACGGATGGCTCATAGATATATGCGACCCGAACCGGGATTGCTTGCCTGACCCTCTGTTTGGCTTCCCCTCACTGCATTCTCGAACTCTCCACTTAAAGTAGCTCATCTGCGAGAGGAGAGACTTTCAGGAAAGTGAAGACTTTTGCAAATACTCATTTATCCTCAACCCGGCCTCCTCAGATGTTCCTCTCTTTCCCTACAAAGGTCAGCACGGCTGTTGCCGCTGGGCTGCTCGCGCATTGGGGCTACTTCGTTCACGGAGAGCGCGATCTCCAGGCAGCTAATATTGCGCGTGTGCATATTCTGGCTGTTGTCCTCTTGCCATGCCTACTATACCAGCTCCAAGACTTGTCAGTGACCGATGCGGTCTGCGAAAGTCTTGTACTCGACACGGCGTACGTGGTTGCATTGTTTACCAGCATTATTATCTATCGTGTCTTCCTCTCCCCTCTACGCAATGTGCCTGGTCCTCCAGCCATGCGTGTCTCGAAGTTGGTGCATGTGTGGGACAATACAGATCCTACCAAGCAAAACTGCAAGATGTTGCATCAACTTCGAGCCCAGTATGGTGATATTGTTCGAACTGGTAATTTTACTCGCCCCGCGCTGCAATCATGGTGGAACCTAGCTTTCAAGACCTGGGACATACAGCTAACATACCGTGCTACAAGGCCCGAATGAAGTGACGCTCTTCGGCTGGGACGCCTATTATCAGGTCCACGGGCCCGAGTCGAAATGTGAACGATCGGCTTACTACGATATCCTCCACCCTATGGTGTCTCTCGACACCACACGGGATCCAGTCACCCATAGCTACCGTCGAAAGTTGTGGGAACAGGCATTTAGCATCAAAGGTATCTACTTCAACTATCGAAATCAAGACTCCCCGCAACTAGAGAAGAGCGCGTCCCACTAATATCATCGGGCACAGCACTTGACCAGAATCTGCCCCTTGTTTATCACTACGCCGACTTATTGGTCGAGCAACTGCGCAAGCGGCAGGGCACACAGGTCGACCTTTCGGCGTGGTTTGAATACTACAGCTTCGACTTGATGGGTATGCTGGGCCTCACCATCGACTTCAAGAACCTTAGCGATGGTGAACACCCGATTCTCTGGCTTTGGCACATCGCACATAAGAAGCTGGGCAGCTTGAACTACGCCCCGTGGATCAAGCACCTTCTGATGGGTATCCCCTTCGTCGAGCGTATAAAGTACTACCGACAGTTTATGAGCTGGGCGAACGAGGAGCTTGACAGGAATATCCAGGTGTGTTGAAACCACGAAATATCGTATACGTGCCAAAGACTAATTGCGGTGTCAATTTCACAGGAGAATAAAGGTGAGCGGTCGAACATTATCGGCCTCGTCCTCCGTGATGCCATGAAGAACGGCGGCATCAAGAAGAATTGGAACTGGGTATTGGGTGATTTTGTGCTTGTCGTTGCGGCCGGCAGGTAAGTTTTTCGTCCATTGCTCAGCTCCCAAGCGCTGCAGATCGCATTCTGACCACACACGCGCCAGCGACCCCGTCCGTCAAGTCCTCCCTTGCCTTCTCTTTTACCTCATCCATGAGCCAGCTCAGCTAGCTCATGTGCGCGAGGAACTTCAGTCCGTCGATATCCGAGGCTATCACGCGCTACAACATCTGAAGCACTTCAATGCCTGCATCTACGAGACACTGCGTCTAAACCCAGCTGTGCCCTCGGCAGGTCTCCGCAACCCACCTAAGGGCGGTATGACCGTGCGCGGTACCTTTATCCCGGAAGGAACGACGATCTGTACGCCGCAGTACAGCCTTTTTAGAGGTTAGTTGGTTGTGCACCCGGTTTGAGAAGGTAGTAAGGACTGTATGTCGTACTGATGAAAGTAATCCAGATGAGGCCTGCTTCCTGGAGCCCGATGAGTGGATTCCCGAGCGCTTCACCACCCGTCCGGAGCTGATTTTGAACAAGAGCGCTTTAGTGCCGTGGACGATAGGTAAGACAAGGGTCATTATATGGTTCCTGTTTCGTGAAAATGGCTCTAACCAGATCAACCTATTTTAGGGAGGCGGTCCTGCTTGGGTAAGAATCTGAGTTTATGCGAGATCCGCGTCGCCGCCGCATTAATGATTTCCAAATTTGATCTCGAGCCAGTACACAGCCAGAAGGAGGATAAGTTGTTCACACACGCGACTGACTACTTCACTACAACCCCAGGCCCCTTTCATGTGGTACTGAAAAGCTGCTAGATAGTGAAAAGTGGAGTAATAGTTATTCGTTTTGATTTCTTCGTTCTCATTTTTTTGAGCTGTGAGCCTGTCAGTTCATCAATGACTGCCACGCCCGTGACATACGGAAACTTGCATCATACAAGAAGTTGAAGCTGCTGTAAAAATATGTTCTAGCCCATTGTAGTCAAGCTCAGACCATCCTTGATTCAGGCTTAAGAGGGCAGATCGAGTTTTCATGGCTAAAGTTGGATTCAATTAGACCTTCCCATAGAGATTTGTTATAGGTGTTCTTTGCTATTGTATGGACTCGATAAAACTATTGCCACTGCGAAATCATCGTAAATCTTTTTGTATCCTACAATCGCATAGCTCCTAGCCAAAGCGAGACCCCCCGCGCTAAGTTAGTTCTGACTATACATTTCGAAGTCAAATCTGGCTTACATTTCATTAGTTCAAAATTGAGTTGAAGTTCAGGCGGTGTTTTACTCCAATGTTCAGCAATCTTGGAAATGGCGAGCCATACGGGTAAGGTTCAAACCGTAGCTCGAAGGCTGACTATACCAGAGGTGGTGGGGTAGGATTCAGATACATTCATGGCTTTACTTAGGAATTGGGCAGTTCAACCACCCGATCAAACAATCAAACTTCCATGGACCCGGTCCTACACGGCGTCACTTGATTCGAAATCCTGTTTATTGAATTGAAATTAATAAAAGTAGCATTACAATAATAAAAACTATACGTAAGAAGGATTCAGTGAGGATTTCCAGGATTTAACTTGAGATAAGTACAGCTTTCTGCGCTGACTTAAATAGGAACTAACTACTCGGAGAAAGCAATGTTATCTAGCATGGATTGCTGAACATTCTAGTTTGTCACCAGAAGGAAGCAGTGCTAATAGTACATATCTTAGCACTTATTAGCACGTAGCCATGTCAGTGTCTAACCTATCGAAGGAAGGAAATATCCTTTGACAAAGCCACATGTTGGCCTAGCGATACCTATTAGCTAGAGCTTGTATGCGCAATCATTCTAGACCGGTCATCAAGCACGTGGTACAGCCCGAGACAGGGTACTGTAGTCGTTTCACACCCTATAGGCCCCGGCCTCCTCCAAACCGACTGCGTTAATTCAACAAGCTGCGGGAAGTACAAAAAGTAGGGAAAATCTGCTCCGACCTGATTGTTATTGTCGAGGTGTCATCTAAATTCTTTGAAATTATTCCTGATACTTGGCAAAACACTCTCGAACATGCTGAGATTCAAGTTGATGTCCCTTACCTGGCTGGTCCCACTAGTCCACGCCTCGCGAAGCGTTCCTGTCTGCTCCTCTGTGTCGTTCCAGGTCACGGCCACCGCAGACAATGCCGTCTTTCTCTCACCGCCGAGTGAGAGCAATGAGACCGCGGTCCTTGACTTTTTCTATGACGGCCTCGCAAATGGTACTGGCGCCGCGGTGGAAGGAAGCAGCGCCGTAAGTGGGACCTACAGTATTGACGGCACATACTGCCACCCCAGCATCTCCTCGAGTAAGACCGACGTCCTCGAAATCCTGGTGCACGGTCTCACCTATAACAAGTCCATTTGGTCTGGTCTCGGTTTCGGCTCAGAATACAACTGGCAATCATACGCAGCCGGTCAGGGCTACTCGACCCTCGCCATAGACAGGCTGGGCCATGGCAGCGATCAGCAGCATCCTGACCCCGTCAATATCGTTCAGGGCACTCTCGATATTGAGTTGGAACATCAGCTTATCAACACTATCCGCAACGACAAATCTAATGCGCTTGGACGCACCTTTGACACTATCGCATTCGTCTCTCACTCGTATGCCGGGTGGCTTGCAATGGGCCTTGCCTACAAATACCCGTCCGATATAAATGCACTGGTGCTCACTGGCTTCAGCGCCAGTGTGGACTTCTCACCATTTGTGAATACCACCCTCGAGTCGGCCACTCTTTTAGAACCCCTCCGCTACGGAAGCTTGCCACTCGGATACATCACCACTAAGGAAGGGCTTCAACGTAAGGAACTTTTCTACGCCGGCAACTATTCCCCAGCGGTTGTCTTGTGGGACTATTTGTGGCAAGACACCTGGACCATCGGTGAGACGGGGTCATTAGGTTTTGCGCAGTCACCGACTGGATTTACTGGAGCATTGTACCTAGCAACTGGTGTCGATGATATACTCTTCTGCCAGACGCCCCTGTCAGAGTGTGAGACGATATTGAACAACACACGTGCAGTCTTCCCTGCAGTGACCAAGTTTGGGTATGTGGCTGTAGAAAATACGGGACACGTCCTGATGATGCATAACTCGGCGCAACAGACGTTTGCCGACGTTCACTCTTTCTTAGATCAGGCACTGTAGCCTAAATGATATTGAAGCTTCGATAAAGCATATCAAAATTGGAAAATTCAAACCGGCTACACAAAGCTTCTAAAAAAGGACCTATCCTCACACTGCATTAAACCAGAGTATATTATCTATAAGAAGAGTATTCAGAGATAGTCATGGCGGTAAACTTTCGTAATAGGCCTCTTCAGAAAGCAAAGCACTTAAATTTAAGGAAGAAAGTAATATTATATATTCGTATCCGTATTCTATAGTCTATACAATGTTCTCCGTTCTATATTCATAAATCCATCTTCTCGAGAGCTTCCCTCAACTTACGTACGTCTCAGTAGTAGTTGTTGTTAAAATGATTTTGTTGTAGGAGCAGTGAATTCGAATGACCAGCTGTAGCGAGCTTCCTTATGTTACGAACACGATTACGCCTACTGTGATTTTGTAATGATCAGCTAGGCTAATGTGAGGCATGCCCATAAGCGAGTATCACCAGGAGGACAAACTAGAGCATTAGCGAGTCAATTTGGGCTCTTTTGCCTTTATGGCTAAGGTAAGCTGTGCGCCAAAAGTTTAGCTGGTGAAGCAATACAAGACATGACAGCCCAATATTCGATCAAAGTAATAAAAGCCAGTAAGTGAATCAAAAACATTATACAACAGTACCACAGTTTATTCTCCGATACAGAAATATACGTTTAGAAATGAAGTTTTTACAGGTCTTTCAGCCAATTAGATTACGAGAATTCTACAGATGGAAAAGGAAAAAATGGAGATTTGATTTTTAGCACGAAGCAATAACAAAACCTGGTAGTGGCAGCGGCAGCAGCGGCAGCAGTACGGCAGTCTATAGGGGCCGTTCCGGACAAAATTCGTATTTCGATTATAATACATTTGTTTGGTCACATGTAATCTAGTATAAGCACGCTCAATAATCATTGGTTAGAGGCGATATTTAACCCTAACTCCAGAACATCTCAGGCCTTAATTTGCACTTTAAAAACATATACTAACTAGGCCTTGATTTGCACACTAAAGCGTACGCGCATTCGGCCTAGGTCGCGCTGTAAAGCGTACGCTAATTGGGCCGTGATTCATATATGCCCAGACCTTCGTCAGATTATTGTCGGTTCAAGAGCGATAGCCGGATCCGGTAGTACGCACATCAACCATCCCTGTCAGTCAAGTGCAACTTCCTTGCGCTGGAGGCAAATTTATGTTACACTCGCTCATATCTAGTTGCTATGTGTATGCTAAGTATAAGATGATATAAGACCCCGCTTGTACTTGCATAAGGTAATCGGACACCAAAGTGGCCGGAGATATGTCTATGAGTGGATTTTATGCTTCTTATTCCCCGTCCAGGATAGCCATAATATAATCCTGACATGTACATATCTCTTGTACGACATTAAAATCGCGCAGCATGTCGCTGTTTTAGGGGTCTAGGGTATACGTGGGCTGCGGAGGGTACACATCCTGTGTATAGAACGGAAGTCATTTGTACCTAGGCTGTTCTTTCGTGGTCTAAACCCCGCGCGTGTCTAAAAAGTAATAAGTACTAGCTATACCTTCCCAGACATTGGAGTAGTTGCCTAAAGGACAGTCCGCTCACTAAGGCTGAGGCTGAGACCATCACTCGGTGCATTATCTCCACCATGGCTTCAAACCCTACCGACCAGCCTCGATATGTGTTTGATAGGAACCATCAAAGAGCCAGTGTTCGGTACGAAAGACAGTCATTCGATTACTATTTCCAATTATTAATGACATTCATTACAGTCTCAACTATCAGCATTTTCTGATTACTAGGCTCACGGACAATCAATTACTGCACCAAGCCACGCAGGACCATTTTGATCTGACCACCCCACATCGAGTGGCAGACATTGGAACTGGCACAGCGTAAGTTTAGGCTTGATCAACTTATGAATCGGACACCGATTTATTCTTTAATAGGATTTGGCCTATGTAATTAGCTCAACATCTGCCCCATTGGCAGATAGATGGCTTCGATATATCCGGCGATCAATATCCTTCTGCCGCATGGGTATCTGGAAACATTAGTCTCTACGAGCACGATGCATTCCGGACATTCCCATCGGAATATCATGGAAAATACGACCTTGTCAATCTGCGCTTTTTCATGACTCTGCTCAATGGACAAAATTTGAACCAAGTGCTTCAGAATGTTATGGCTCTGCTTAGTACGTGCATATCGCCATTTCTTCCCCTTGATATTTACAACTTACAACTTGCGCTGCGTAGAACCAGGTGGTCTTTTTCAATGGCTTGACATTGACGCTCCGTCAGCCAGACCCATTGGGCTTGAGCCGTCCAGTATGACTCGAACGTCCCTTGTTGCAATGATGATGAACAATACACCACCAGATGCCGCTTCGTGAGTAGGACTTTCTTTGACAATCTAATCTGGCAATCGAAACTTATTTTCAGGACAGGTGGATTACTAAAAACTGCAATATGGCCACGTCCGCGGGATTTGAACCCATCGCCTATGACCAGCTTCGCTTCAACGATTTACACCGTCCCATTTGGAATCAATGTGTGATGATGGGCCTAGAAGAAGTGATTGATGGCCTTGAAAAGAGAGAGATCGGGGCTAACAGTGCCAGCGCACAGGATCTGCGTGATACTTTGGACAATCTGTCAAAGGAATTCCAACAGGGGGCTAGCATTGATACGACGTGGTTTTATTTGGTAGTGCGGAAGCCATTTTAGAAAGAAGCTTTGGATCTCCAGGCCGGGCAATATACATATTGCTCACAAAGTCGATTGTTGTGATCAGTGCTGGATTCCCTAATAGTAGCGGACAGAATATACTTCTCAAAATATGTGCCCAGTCTCTAAATAAGGTGTAACAGCATTTACGTGCTTTGAACCGCACAGGTACACTTTCGACAACTCGTAAGCCCATTTCACACTTAACACCACAGAGCCAGCTCCGCCTGTTCCCTTGCTGCCTCCATCTTCTTTGTCAGGCGAGATGTTCCATCGCGGTAGAGAGCTGGCAATGTCCAAATTCTTTTTCTTTGTGCTCTCGAGATTGTGGGCCTGAGTTCCGATCTGGAGAATGGGGTTACCTGATAATGTCCCATCCAAATTCTTTTCCTTTGTATTCTTGGACTTGTGAACTTCAACTTCCGTCTGGCGAATAGGGTCTGCTTTTGCCGACGGACCCATGTTGATTTAGGATAAACTGGACTGATGATTATGTTGTCAATCGACTTCGGTGGTACCCCGATTTATCGACAACTTGATGACCGTGCATACATATGTACATATATTACCCGCCCCGCTCTTTACACATACTTGTCTGTCAGCTGGCGTTTGGTTCCTCCCTTCTGCAAACTCTTGCGCACATTGCCGTATTTTCCTGCTTGTCATTCTCCATGCTTATATAGAATGGACGAATCTAGAACATATTGGCTGCTGCCTCATGGCTGGGTGTGCATGTCATCTTGCTCCTTCAGACTGGGTAGGCTGAGTTGCTCCAATTAAATATATTTGCAATAAGAACGGCGTCTTGCCATTCTTTGAATTTCATGTCTTTGTTTTCATTTTTCTTCTCTCTGTCCTGAGAATTATAGTGGAAATAAGCAATAATGAACTCTCAAGGAGCAGATAACCCGTCACTAGTGACTACTTCGCTGCTGACGGTCGCAATCATTTCCCCCCTTTTGGTCACCCTAGCTGTCGCGCTTCATATCTGGTCTACTCACCAGAGGATCAAGCGACTATTTCTAGATGACTATATGATTATCTTAAGCATGATATGCGCCCGGAGGTGCCTATTGGTTTGTATGTTACTGCCGGACGTGGAGGTATCGATCATAGCAGCGCTCCCCCTCTTGAAGCTGCACATCCTTGAGGTTATTCATCTTTATCTTTTACAAATCGGTTGCACTTCTTGGAAATAGCTGACGATTTTTCGAGGCTCTATGGGTTGAAGTGTTTCTACTACTAGCCAGTTTGGTACTCGTCAGGGTATCAATTCTCCTCTTTTATTGGAGAATATTCGTCACACCATGGTTTAAACTTGCCATTTGGGTTTATGTTGCGATCTTGGTATCGTGGGGGGTTGCCTGCATTATAGTATAGCCAGTCACTTCAACACCAATGTAGGAAGAAAAAAGATGATTAACTTACAGACTGTAGTGCCAACTTCTTGATGGAGACCCTATACTAGCCATCCTCGACCCGTTGGCTGCAAATGCACTACGGTATAACTACAACAATTTCAGCATCGCATTTACTGCGATGAGTATGGGCTTTGATGTGGTCATTCTCTGCTACCCTCTCCCTATGATCCATAGTCTTATGATATCGACACGGCGAAAGCTCGAGTTAGTGGGTATTTTTTGGCTGGGTATCTTGTAAGCAGTGTATTTCTCTGATTGATAATGCAGTTAAAACTGATCGATTTATATCAGTTGCTGCATTGTATCCATTCTCCGCTTCTAGTATGTCTACAACGAGGTCTATGCATCCACGTCCTCAAATGGGGCCAACCGTTACGCTTCCGTAACTGTAGGCGTTACTTGGGGGAACGATTGAGCCCCGCACTGGTGTTATCGCCGCTTGTCTACCTACGTATGGTCACTTCTTCCGCGGAACACAGGGGCTTTCAACCGCCCTTGGAAGTTTCTGGAGCCGTCTCTCCCGCGGACATACTACCCGCGAAGGTGGCAGGAAGGGTTCAGGGGAGTAAACGTCCACGGTCATCAGCAGTACCAACACATCAAAACCAGCCAACAGCAGACATCACTGGAAATGGCTGGGATCTGGTACAAGTGGTGACGGAGATATAGAAATGGCAGATGCCGGTGTCGAGGAAAATGCTCCTCTAAAAAAAGACGTGAAATCAATGCGTATTCATATTTCGCAAAGTTTCACTCAGATGGAACGAACAGCCTCAGTGAATTCCCGAATAATGGAACAAAGCCAGGACAACAAAATATACTTTCATTGTGCTGAAGAAGCGAGGAGTGGTGGAACCATTAAGCTGTTGGTTTTGATATTCTAATAATTATAAATGGTTTAACTTAAAGGCAACAATGCTTTTTCGACTTGTTTTCCCTTATTCTTAGTTGTTAATCTACTGTTTTCTGGACTGTGATCTGCTACTGTAACCTGACTTAGTCCAGTATCAGCAGTCAAGTAATGATTCCTACGGATATTCCCTCAGTAAGAAGAGAATGTAGCCGTACCGATTTCTGCTCTACCAGTAAGTAGAGAGGCGAACACCTTACAGATTACAACTTGTACATACTATACGTACTAAGTAGGAACGTGTTGCTAGGATATTTGCATCTTCTGGCAAGTGCTGCTAATAATAGAATCTCCATGTATCGCTTTGTTGTTTGATTCTAGCCTGTAGGGTGTTAACGCAGTGGGATGCATTCTTTTGCGAATGTAGTATTATGCCCGGTTAGTGTTACATGATTCAGGGAGCTAAGTATATCAACGCTGTATACAGGCATCAAGTTCATCCAACATCCCACTAGCTCAATTCATACACAAACGCCCGAGTAGCGCTCCACTGTGAACCTAGCTGCATTTCATGTAAGGCCCCCCATGCTACAAGCCTACTAGCTTGGAAACGGCGTTGAAATATACTCGCCGAGCCAGCAGCCACTAACCTTAGCCTCACTGCCGTACCTCAATCTAGGCGGTTGTTCAGACTGAGACCCTGCATTTGGCGCTATGTAACGCCCCCATTGAGGATACTCTGTAAACAAGGTGGATAACGCACATATTCAAACTGTATGTAAGTAAACAAGAACCATGAATCTCACTGGTAATTCATCGGTTAAGTGGAGTAAATCGCTCAACTCGTGAGGGGTAAGGGATGCATGAACTCCGATCCTGCTTATCTCATCCGTGTGTCCGCAAATTAGAAGCGAACATCATTCGATATACATACTGTATCGCACTTCGGCCAATGAATGAGACTCTGTGAGCATGTACGCATTGTTAACGAAAGAGCCCGTGTAGTAAAGGAGAGTGTTGAACGAGCTAAGTTGATATTAGAAGAAGGACTACTATCTAATTCTTTAGTCTTTTATATAGCTTGTTATTTCAGACTTGATGGTTTCCTTCCGCACCATAATCTAACCCACCGTAATCTGTCTGTTTTGCAACACCTCCACCCTTAGACGTGCAAATCATTGATATTCACTCTCTTGATTCCCTGAGTCGTTGGCTTCCCTTTCCCACATCATCAGCCGTCATTGACATGCAGTACTGTAAGAATACTGGCATCTAGAGTCACTTGCATCTGTTTTTGACCCTTTTTATTTTTTTGTAAAATCCACATCTTCGGTGGAGAGTATAGAGTACTTATTGAAGATGGGAGAAGTCGAACAGTCTAGCGACATAGGGAACAGTGGAGATGAACCCATTGCCATTATTGGCTTGGACTTTGAGTTCCCTCAGGGAGCAACGTCCGATCAAGCTTTCTGGCAGATGATCTTGGATGGAAGGTCGGCGAGCACCGAATTCTCTCCGGATCGAATGAATATCGATGCATTCTACCACCCGGACTTAAATCGTCCTAGTTCCGTGAGATGGCCCAATACCCGCTGAGATGAGTACACGATGCTAATCTCAAAAAATCAGATCCCACTTAGAGGCGGTCATTTCGTCCAGGAAAATTTGGGTTCATTTGATGCCCCATTCTTCTCTATCACACCAGAGGAGGCGGCGTGTATGGACCCCCAGCACCGGCGGCTACTTGAGACCGCTTATCATGCTCTTGAAGATGGTAGGTTTTGGATCCCTGTACTTCTTGTCTCTGGTCTACCTAGGTATGGTCTTGTCAACTTTTCTAATACTGGAATAGCGGGAGTTCCCATCAGCAGGTGCTCTGGTTCCAATACATCTGTCTATACGGGATGCTTCACAAATGATTATCTCAGTATTTTACAACAAGACTATGATGCGGAGCAAAGACACGCTGCTATGGGCATTGCACCTTCGATGTTAGCCAATAGACTGAGCTGGTTCTACAACTTCAAAGGCACCTCGATGAATCTAGACTCGGCATGCTCCAGCAGTTTGATCGCGCTACACCTTGCTTGCCAGGACCTCCGTGCGGGCAGCTCTGAAATGGTACTATCAGCATGACCAACACCTTATCATGTTGCTCTTGTGGACTGATAGTTCTTATAGGCACTCGTGGGAGGCGCAAATCTCGTCTATCATCCCAACTTCATGAAAATCATGTCCGACTTCAACTTTCTGTCTCCAGACAGTCGCTGCTGGAGCTTTGACAAGCGAGCTAATGGCTACGCGCGCGGTGAGGGATCGGCAGTTATCTTGCTCAAGCGCTTGGACGACGCCCTCCGCAATGGCGACACCATCCGTGCTGTGATCCGCAACACAGGATCCAATCAAGATGGGCGTACACTGGGCATCACTCAGCCTAGTGAAGAAGCTCAGATCGATCTTATCAAGCAAACGTACCAGCGAGCTGGCATCAACATGGCTCCTACAAGGTTCTTCGAAGCACACGCTACAGGCACACCAGTCGGTGATCCTGTGGAAGGAAATGCCATTGGCACCGCATTTCGCGAGTACCGCAGCGAGCATGAGCCGTTGTATATCGGCGCTGTTAAAGCGAACATCGGCCATCTGGAAGGGTGCAGCGGCCTCGCTGGCATAATAAAGGCCATCCTTGTCCTCGAGAAGGGTATTATTCCCCCCATCGCGGGTTTCGCGTCTCTTAATGACCGGATAGACGCGAAGAAACTGCACCTTCATGTGGGTACATCCGCATAATACGACCTCGCTTTGATTTTTTTTCTGACTTGGTTAGTTTCCAACGGAGGCGGTTCCGTGGCCCACTGTTCCCGTTCGTCGGGCCTGTGTAAGTACCTAGCCCTTCCGACTGACATGTAGATGTGATTTTGATACCTCTACAGATCAATTCCTTTGGTTTTGGTGGTACCAATGCCGTTGCCATTTTGGATGATGCATATCATTACTTCAAGCTCAATGGTATCCAGGGATTCCATCGGACCCAGCTTGGTGCGTCTGAAAATGGGCAGCTGGGAGGCCTGAATGGAACCCAAATCAACGGAGAGAATCAAATTTCCATTAATGGAGTGACCAATGGAGTAAATGGCCATGGACAAAATGCCGAAAACCATACGCAAAATGAAATCAGTCACACGAGCTTTTCTGGCAATACAGAAAGGACAATAAGTGAGGTAGAAGGTTTACCGTACGAGGTGACCCCTCTCAGACTACTCGTCTGGTCCGCTTCAGACCAGCGAGGAGCCCAGAACATATCTAAGGACTACAAAAATTATCTAAGCACCGAAGCTGTAGACTTAGATGATTTGGCGTATACCTTGGCTGTCAGGAGGAGCCATTTCAAATGGAGAAACTTCAGCGTTGTTTCTTCAACAGACAGAGAAATCGAACCCTCTGCTCCAGTAAAAGTCGCAGCAAACGAAGGAGGAATTGCATTTGTTTTCACTGGCCAAGGAGCTCAGTACCTCGGCATGGGCCGTCATCTTCTCTCATATCCCATCTTCCGGGACTCCCTCACTCGATCAGACCATTGTCTGCGACAACTGGGCTGTCAATGGTCACTTTTGGACATCGTATCAGGAAAAGTTGAGATAGATATTGATAGCCCTGAATATAGCCAGCCGCTTACCACGTGCCTTCAACTGGCTCTTGTGGATCTTCTCCGTAGTTTTGACGTTGTGCCCTCGCTGGTCCTCGGCCACTCCTCAGGAGAAGTTGCAGCTGCATATGCTTCTGGTGTCTTGTCGTCCCATTCGGCTATCAAGATTGCATATTGGAGAGGCCAGCTTTCTGCCCAATTCATCCGGCAAGTCCCAGGGCTGACGATGATGGCGGTGGGCCTCTCAAAGGAACAAACAATACCATACCTCGACCAATTGTATGAGTCTGATGAATCGCTAAATGTTGCAGTAGGCTGTGTAAACAGCCCAAATAGCGTCACATTGACTGGAAATGCAGACCAGCTCGCAAAACTGGAAACTTGGTTCGAGGATAAAGGCATATTTGCGCGGAAGCTGCGTGTTAATGTCTCATATCACTCTCGCTTTATGAATCCTATTGCAGAGGACTATCGCAAAGCTATAGACGAACTTCAAATAAACCAAAGTTCAGGATTCGTTCCGATGGTTTCGTCAGTGACAGGTGATATTGTGACTGTGACGATGCTAGGGTCCCCGGACTACTGGGTTCGCAATTTGACCTCGACGGTCGAGTTTGAGGCTGCCTTCTCAAAGCTTCTTGCCGTAGCAAGCACAAAACCACACAAGCAACTAGGGAAGAGCGTTTCTATGAATCATAGCCTTCTGAAACATGTGCTGGAGATTGGTCCACATGGGGCGCTCCAGGGCCCCATCCGCGATAACATGAAGGCCTTAGACGGCACGCCGAAGCTCAACTATATTGCCTCTCTGAATCGCTCCCAAGATGCCTCTTCTGCCTTACTCAATGCGGTGGGGACGTTACACTGTCTTGGATATCCTGTAAATCTCCTTCGCGCCAACGGCCTCGATGACTTTCCACGGCCCGCACCTGCAAATATACCCAGATATCCATTCAACCATACACAATCCTATTGGAGAGAGGGCCAACTAAGCCGGAACCTCCGTTTTCGCTCCATAGGTCGACACGATCTCCTGGGTACCCGCGCTCTGGACTGGAACCCTCTCATGGCGCAATGGCGCAACGTAATGCGGCTGAACGAGTTGCCCTGGCTAGAAGATCATACTATCGCCGGCGAGATCGTATTCCCCGCTGCGGGCATGATCTCCATGGCTGTTGAAGCCCTGGCACAACTCCTGGAAGATGATGTGTCTCTCCAGGGCATTGATATCGAAAATGTCGCCTTTTCCCATGCGATCAGCTTTCCACGCGGGGTCGACAACATTGAAACGCAACTGACTCTTTCACGGCCATCGCAGACTCCTGACCACACAAAATGGTCCCACTTCCGTCTTTTTGTCTTAGAGAATGGTTCATATATCGAATGCTGCAGTGGATCGATCCGAGCTGTTGTTGACACCCATGACCGGAGCAGAGTCACCTCATCTGGCCCGTGGGCACAGTACGGGACACTGAATGATTGGATCGTTGATATAGATCAGGCGTGCAAGGGCCCGGAGAAAAATGCATATGATATTCCTGAGGATGTTACGGTACGCTACGGCCTAGCGTTCCAAAATCTTGAGCACATGCGCGTAGGTACCCAGGGAGAAGCTATTGCCCATGTCAACACAGAGACCTGGAAATTGAAATCGCCAGGATTCGTTACGCCACACTTCATGGTTCATCCGGCCACACTGGATGGCCTTGCACAGCCTCTACTGCAAGCCCTACTTGCGCAAGAGCGTGAGGTCGTGCCCACGATGGTCCCAGTGCGTTTGGCCCGTCTGTGGATCGATTGCAGTGCCAATGCACTCAGCGTAGGCAGGCTCAAAGTAGCTGCGAGATGCTCCTTCCGGGGCTACCGTGGAGGATCAGCCGATGTGGTAGCCACGGCTCCAGATTCAGGAAAGCCTGTTATCTTCTTAAACGGGCTTGAGACGACCTTCATCAGCAGCGCCAATCTTGCTAATCCCCGACAAGCGGCTAGCAGTCGACCCCTATGCAACCAACTGACTTGGAAGCCTGATATAGAAGCAATGACACACGAGCAAGTGTTGCTTTATAGCGTTCACAGAAGGCCACGACTCCCAGTTGATGCGGTGAAAGATTACCTGGAACTAATGGTAGCTGTCACGTGCTTTATCCAGGACACACTTGCC
Organism: Penicillium occitanis (nom. inval.); assembly: GCA_002382855.1. NCBI lineage: Eukaryota > Fungi > Ascomycota > Eurotiomycetes > Eurotiales > Aspergillaceae > Penicillium > Penicillium occitanis (nom. inval.). Next base: position 13,505 of record NPFK01000243.1, on the reverse strand, counting down.
TTTATAGACGAGCACCCTGAAATTAAACTGTCTTGGCATCTAGACGCCTACATCGATTGGATGAGGTATCAGCAAGGCCGACTTCAAAATGGTGAGGCACTTGTTACGGAGCAGGCAGTGCAGCAGATGCGGGATAGCGGCGAGACTCGAGAAAACCTGGTGAAGAAGATCGAAAGCTCAGGTGTTGACGGCTTCTTCTTCATGCAGATAGGTCGAAATCTAACCAAGATGCTCCGTGGCGAAATCGACCCTCTAGCTTTCATGTTCCACGACGGGCTGGCTGATAGGTACTACGAGAAGATGTTAGCCAACGACCACCACGCATATCCCGCCTCCCGGTACATCGACCTCCTATCTTTCAAGAATCCGTCCATGAAAATTCTGGAGGTCGGTGCAGGCACGGGCGGCCAGACCATGCGCCTACTGGAGGCGATGAGCAGCGACGGCGTCAAGAAATGGGCGCACTATGACTACACCGATATCTCACCCAGCTTCTTCAGCCAGGCCCGCATCAAGTTTGCCAAATACGTTGACCAGATGCAGTTCAGGGTATGCAACATCTCCAAGGATCCTATCTCGCAATCATTTGAGGAGGGAAGTTATGACCTGGTGGTTGCTTCACACGTCCTCCACGCCACCGACAAGCTGGACGAGTCACTACGGCACCTACGGAAGTTGCTCAAGCCTGACGGGAAATTGCTACTCTTTGAAACTACGCGCACCGAGGCCCTGCAAGTTACCTTTGCATTCGGCCTGCTAAAGGGATGGTGGAACCCACTTCAACACGAGGAGCGCTCTCCGTACAGCCCGTGTCTGACTGTGGAACAATGGGACGTATGGCTGAAACGAGCCGGTTTCACCGGCATCGACGTCGACATTCCCGGTCAAGACGAACCAGTCTGCCGAGATAGCAGCATCATAGTCTCCAGCGCAGCAAGCGTGGTGGACTTAAACACAACACCTGCACCTTTATTGAAAATTTACATCGTGGTGGAAAATGAGGTTAAGACCCAACAAGCCCTAGCCCAAGTTCTCGAGTCACGACTCTCCGATGGTCTAGGTGCCTCGTGCAACACAATTGTCCTAGCTGATTTGGCGAAAGCTAGTATACCACGTTCTTCATTGGTCATCTTCCTCGTGGAGGTCGATAACTTCTTGCTCAATGATATTTCGGAGGGAGATTATCGACACTTGCAGTCCGTCTTGGTCCAGACTAAAAATACAATTTGGGTAACGCGTGCAGATTCATCAGATGATACTGATCCACGACATCACCTGGTTCTTGGTCTGGGACGCACCTTAATGTCCGAGGATTCTTCGCTTAAGTTCGTAACGCTAACCCTAAGCGATAATAGAAACGAAGAGCAGGTTTCCACCTTAATCTGCGAACTTACTCAGCGCTTTGTCAAGCTGGCCGTTGAGAGTTTGGAAGGCCACTATGTCGTCTCAAAAGGCGTGCCTAAGATCTGTCGGGTTTCTGAGAATGCAGAGATGGACACGAAAATTGCCCAGGCAATCCTGCCGCGCCAAAGAATCAATTGTACGCTTACACCAGATGCTCCTGTTATGGAACTCCACTTAGGGCAACCAGGGCATCTAGATACCCTCCAGTGGAGAGAGGTAGATGAAATGAAATGCCGTGATGCAACATCCCTTGGTGTAAATGAAGTTGTGGTGCAGGTTCGCGCTCTTGGCTTGACCTTCCGTGATTATCTAGTAGCCAGCGGGCAGCTTGACGAATCGGGTCTTGGCACTGATTGCTCTGGAATCATTCAGTCCGCTGGCGAGAAATCGGGTTTTCAGGTGGGTGATCGCGTGTGTCTTATCGCTCCCTCCAAGTCTTGCACCTTCGTCCGAATTACTGCAAGCGCTGTCATTGCAATCCCTCCACACATGAGTTTTGCGGAGGGGGCCTCCATACCTTCCGCGCTGTGGTTATCCTACCGAGCTGCAGTGGATGTTGCGAGAATTGAGAAAGATGAGACTGTCTTAATCGACCATGCGTCCAGCTGTGTAGGCCAGATGGCTGTCCAAGTAGCTCAAAGATTGGGGGCGTGCGTCCTGGCCACGGTCACAGAGCCATCTGGTCCTCGAGGTGCACTTCTCCGTGATCAGCTCGGGATTCCAGATGATAATATATTCGATACAAAAGATGGCTCCACAATCAGTAAGATATATCAGAAGACCAACGGAACGGGCGTTGACGTCGTAATTGGGCCGCTAAAGGATGGAGGAAATGGGGTTGGTCTCGACTTTTCAAAATGTTTGGCATCATTCGGCCGGCAGGTTGATATCAGCTTGCTGCGATCCTATGACTCGAAGTCCGGCCCGCGGCAGTGCAGCACCAGACTACCGCTTAATATCTCTCAAGCATCCATAGACATGGTTGACCTAATTCAGCGGAGTCCATCAACTGCTCACGCAACTTTTCAACGGGCTGCTAAAATGGCCTTTGAGACCAATATTAAACCCCCTCTCCCGCTTCATATCTTTGAAGCGAGCGACATCGAGGTTGCGTTCCGTGAATTTGGTTCCCCCGAATCGGTAGGAAGAAGAGTTATTGAGCTAAATCCAGACATAGAAATTGTGGTAGGTTTTGACTTTTTTCCGCATGTTAGACCCCTTTCCCAGCAGTGCGCTGACGAGCTAAAATCTATCTAGGCTAATGTGAAGACCAAACCAAGATACAACTTTCGCCCAGATGCCACCTACGTGATCGCTGGCGGGCTGGGGGGTCTGGGTCGCAGTTTTGCAAGATGGATGGTTGGCCGCGGCGCTCGGAATCTGATCCTTCTTTCGCGCTCAGGGGCTAGTGGAACAGCTGCAAAAACTCTCGTGGCTGAGCTGAGCGCACAGGGAGTTTGTGTCGCAGCACCAGCGGTTGATATCAGCAACCTGAATAAGCTCAAGAACGAGGTCGAGAAGTTGAAAGAGCGGATGCCGCAAATTCGAGGTTGTATCCAGGCCTCTGTGGCTCTGAGGGTTCGTCATACCCCCTTGATTTGCTTGTCAAGTCGCGTTTTTACAGCATTTATTTTCGTCTTTCCTTTTCTTTTCCTTTTCCTTTCCTTTTGTATCCCCTCTCCTTCTCTGTCTCTACCATTTTCCTCATGCCTATTCGTCTAATCTATGCCTCTTTCTTAGGACAACCTCTTTCCCAACATGACTTTCAAAGACTGGGTTGTAGGGACCGGTTCCAAGGCGACAGGCTCCTGGAACTTACACACCGTCTTGCCTTCAGGTCTTGACTTTTTCGTGCTCCTCGCATCTCTCAATGGCATCGTGGGTGGCCGCGCGCAAGCGAATTACGCGGCCGGTAACACATTTAAGGACGCACTTGCCCATTATCGCCTTTCCAGAGGCGAAAAGGCTGTATCTCTTGATCTAGGGCTGATGGTTTCAGAGGGCGTCATTGCTGAGAATGAGGTTCTACTCGCCAACATGCGCCGCCTCGGCCATCTGATGGACATCAGCCAGGACGAACTTCTCGCAATTCTGGACTACTACTGTGACCCAGCCTTGCCACTGCTGTCACATGATAAGGCACAGATCCTCGTGGGTCTTGAGACCCCAGCCGCCGTTCGAGCTAAGGGTATCGATCTGCATCACTCCATCTACCGACCTATTTTCCGCCAGCTGTTCCGCATGGGCACGTCATCAACGGGTGACGAAGCCTCCCAAGAGCAAAAGCTGGATACAGATCGAGCAAGTGTTCTCCGTCGTGAGACCTCGGACGTGCAGGCCACTGAGATGGTCACGAGCTGGTTCGTAATCAAGATGGCGCAGGTACTCGGTCTCGACACGAGCGACGTGGATCCAGACAAGCCTGTTCATGCATACGGTATCGACTCGCTTGTAGCTATTGATCTTAAAAACTGGTTTTCACGTGAGATCGGTGCCGAGATACAAGTATTTTTCCTATTGGGGAATACTTCAATAAAAGAGGTAGCAAGAGAGGCTGCAGTGAGGTCTACATGGCGTCCGAGTACGAAGGAGAATAATTAGAAAAAAACGATAGATCATGTCATAAATCATTGTCCTAATCCCCAGCTGACTAACAAGGCTGCTTTGTGCAGGATTAATAAACTCTTATGCGATGAGCCGCTCATTGAGACCGTACACCACATTCGTGGTAGCACATCTCGGATAACATAACTGTATATTTGAGTGATAACGTATTTCACAGGTAAGTGGGTCATACGGGCAAGTGATACACCTTCAATTTTATTGATATGGATGAGCACAAAATGTGGTGGTGAATGTGACGGTTGTACGCGCTCGCTGCTCGGTGCCTTGTACGGTGCAGCCCGGTCTTGTGCGGAAGCCCTAAGCCGTAGAGACAGAGATTCCCTTGAACGTCATACCTTCCTAATTAGGCACTGCCACAGGGCTAGCGTATTATATAAGAGCTATAGAGACAGATACATGGATGATCAGGGACTGCAGCCGAATGGTATACCTAAGGGGATTAAGACGTTTCAAGAGTATGAAGAACTTATTGGAAAACAGGCTGCTGAGAAAACATAGGTTGTCTTTTCTCTCTGTACCCTAACGTCAATTGGTTTTTGCCGAGGAACCATTTACGCCCCCATGTCGGAAACTTCGCTTCACTACCGTCAGAGTATAATTGTGTGGTGTTGTGAAGCTTCAAAATCTCTTATATGGTTGGTAACTGTCAAAATCGTGTGTAACAGCCAAGTGCGTGTGTCAGGCGGTGAAGGACGATATAACACGAATTTTTCCCCACATACTGTGACTTGCCGTTCTGGTGCTAGTGAGCAAATTCTCTAATAAAAACCAAAATGCAGGGAGCTGGAATGGGCCTGTATGCTTTCTGTCTAATTTTGATTCAAAGTTACGTAACTGTGATCTTATAGTAGCGAAGTGTTTGTCCGCCTTCCTAAAAGAGTATTTGTTCTAACAAGAGAGGGGAGACAAGAAGAAATTGAAATATGCCACATTAAATGCGACGCATGCAGGGATATTCGTCAGCTGGCGGCCTTACAATTAAGGCCGCCTACGTACGGGAATAAGCATGCACTATATGTGTGCATCGGAAATTGTCCTCGTACAGGTGTTTATGACAATTACACGAACGCGTTCCATGTTACGAACTCTCGGAGATCAATAGGATTTCCTTGAATCCAACTCAGTTGATGTAAACTTGTAGAAGAAAACGCAAACTACGGCTTGCGGCTAGTCTTGGTGCGATGATTTACTATTTCTCAACTCATCTTTTGCGCTGGACATACGACAAAACATCAATAGACATCTTGCTTGAGATCTTCACGTTGATCTGTCAAATCGCGAATACAAGTATTACCACCGTGCTATATTTCGTTTTTGTACTGATATGCATGAGATTCCATGTGATGCTTCCAGGTGTTACCTGAGGACAAAGTCGTTGGGCAGTCAGTGAGATTTGATCATTCTTTTACCACTAGCTACAAAATTCCCAAATTTCTAACCTCTAATCATTGTACGCAGATAGCCATGTTTATCATATAGGGAAAGAAAGAACAATAAACCCAGAGACAGCTAACGCAGTGACTTTTAAACCGTCTACGTTTCCCTCTTCTTCATCATAAGTGTCATACTCTGATCCGTAAAACAATTCTCATTAACATGCTGGGTCCTGGGCCGAGTCTTGCCCGCGGGGAACTTGAAATCGAACTCATAGAGAAGACGAGCCATGATCAGTTTGATTTCAGCCACGGCAAACTGTCTGCCTGCACATGCCTGGTTACCATAGCCGAAAGCCAAGTTGTTGGGATGGGTCATGCCAGCCTTGTGCTGGTCCTTCTGGTCGGGAGATGACATACGTTTGCGGTAGCTGCGCATGGGGGCGAACTCCCTGGGGTTTTCGAAGACGTTGGGGTCCATGGAGTGCTCGAAGTTGGCGAACGCAAGTCGGGATCCAGCAGGGACAAACGTGCCATCCTTGAGGGTGATGTCCCCATAGGCTAACCTCTGCGGGTTGACTTTTTAGAGAGTAACGTTAACGATTTTCTGCTATACGGGTGAAAACGAAAGGGAGGAAACAACTTACGAAGGAGGACGGGGCTGTGTCTCTGGCTTTCGACGAAAAAGCTGTCGAACTTATCCCATTCGCGAGCACCATTTCTTTGCACTAATGTCAGGGTTTGAGCCAGGAGGTTCAGCAACTTGGCAACCTCAAAGATCTCTTGTCTCAGAACAGGAAACCACACGGGATGAGCACAGAGGTCATACAGCATGTTGGAGACATTTGATGCCGTGGTGTGGATGCTGGCCAGGGTAAGGACACACTGGCGGGCGCCCATCTCCTTCACCTCGACTTCACTTGGAGTGCCATGGTCCAGCATCCAGTTGAGAAGTATCTTCCTCTTCGGCTTCTTCGCCCTTGGCTCTCTTCTGTTTGACGAGGTTGTGTTGTCTGGTGAATTCGCCGACAATCCTCCGGCCTGTCTTCAATTGACGAAGAGTACGGTATTTGGCCGGGATCAACCAGACGACCAGCCAGGACATCCAGGTCGGGAACATTTTGACGGTGAAAGCAGTAGTGAACAGATCGACGGAGAATTCAATTGAGATCTCAAGCCATTCTGGATTGCGACACGTCGGGTTACCCATGAAAACCTTGGCCGTCATGCGTGCAACGAGCTTACGTAGATGGTGTTCGATGGAGACCTCGGTCCAATCTTTTTTGTCCCGTTTTTAGCGATCTACCGCTTGGGGACATGTTCCACTGACCATCTGTGTGAGGGAGATCGAGATGCCATCCAAAGGCGAGTTCTTCTTTGGCTTTGTCAACAAATTTATACAGCTCTGGTATGAGCTTTGGGACGTCGAGGTGGAGATTCGAATGAAGCAAGAAGTCCATCGAGGTCCATTTCGGAGCAAGACTCTGGATTCTTAATTTAGTGCACGGGGGTTACCCCAATGTTGTTTTATTAGACCTACTCCTCCAGATACTTCATTGGCAGGACCAAAAAGTTGACGTCAAACCGACGAAGGACGTATGGTTTGTTCTTCATCTGTAATGGACTTGAGAAGACGTCCACGATGAGCCCATATATGGTGCCATGCTTACAGTTTCATATGCATCATGGATGATATCGTTAGCCCCCATGATGAACCGACTCTGCAGCAGGCGGGTGGGCTCGAAGAAGGAGCGATATCCAAATACAGATGCATTGGGAAGCTTTCTGCTAGGATAAAAGAGTATGGATACGAGTGATGTAACTGCCAGCAGCAAGGCAATGTTTTGAGGATTGTCAATATACTTGGAGACATAGTAGAAGTTCAAAGATGAAGAAGAGTGGAGAGGGGAAGAGGAAGCGAAATCGGCAGTGGATGTATTCATGATATCAGCTTTGTCTATGGAAGGGGGTTAGTACACTTGAGAAACTTGGTATGAGGAGAAGGAAGCGAGAAGAAGGCAAGGATCGGTCTAAGTAATCCAATCCCTCCTACTAACCAAGCCCGATGAACCAAAGTCGTGCTGGTGGGTGATATTGTTCTCCTATTCTCTTACCATATACTACCAGTATTACCGCTATACGCCCCGATACGAGGTCACCGTAGTTGATCTAGAGTTGTCACATTCGTAACCTAGAGGTACAAAATTTACCGCGCTATAATGCATTAATACATATACAGGGTGGTTACCAGCCCTACTTGGGCAAGAACATACACTGGTCGTTAATTTCTTGCATCTATATACTACGTAGTATACATCGCATAGCTAGTTAGATGGCTGAATAATACACCACTATAATGTGCTATATCACCACGTATATAACCGACCAGTGATATATGCAAAACCAGACCAGCCCAAGGAAGTATGTACCAGGTCGATAAACGACGGGGTAATAGCTCAAGTCTTGATATAGGAGGGGAACCGTGAGAAACGTGAGGTGCCGGAAGGCGAAATCGATCCAATGCTCGCGTCGATCGGTTGCCACAATGCTGACACTAACCAGCCAAGAATGCTTCCAATAGCCCTTAGCTGGATTGGGTCAAAGCCTGATTCTGGGTAACGGCATAATACTACTCCATTTCGCTTGTCGGACATAGCCTCTGCTGCTGTAACGGACCAGTAGCCTACTCTTCCACAAGCTAACACATTGTCTATTTCGTTCACTCTGGATATTCGTATCAAGCGGGCCATACGTGCAGGAAAAGCACATCAGACCCAGGCAGTGAGAAAGGAGTATAGGTACTCCCTCAGGCCCGGCCCCCACGAGAATGGTCTCTCGAATCCTATAGGACCGGAAATCGATTTGTAACAACCTCGAAGTCCAATGGAAGTGATACAAGGTGGATCAGTGGTGTTGAATGTGATACTGAGTACTATATTCAACTTTTGCCGGACCTAATATAGAGTTGATATCAATACGCGCTTAGATTAATCTGCAGTCCTAGCCGTGGATACTAGACAACACTAAACAAAATCATTATGCAACAGTTGATTATTCGCCTCTGCTTGCACATATGTAACCATAATCCCTTATCCAGACCCTCCTAACTAAGCCAGCGGCACAGCGAATGCAAGCTATGGCAACCTACGGCCCGCCTCCATTTCATTCATCCGGGATTTCTTCTCTAAGTGGAAGGAAGACCGTCATGTGCGTGGGATAAGCCCGTCGATTCGGATTCGTCATCTAACTGAAAAGTAGGATTGGGCCGAGAAATGTTGTTGTTGAATGAGGTGGTCCTTCCGGCCTTGATGTTTATGTATCTGCGAGAGGAGAAGATAGTGCTCCAGAAGTTCTTGACGGCGGGTACGCAACCGACTATGATAGCAATAGTGCCTTCAAGGACTCTACAAGAATAATATCAGCTAGACTATCATGATCATGAGAAAAAGGCTATTTCACGGGAGCTGCTTACGCGCAGAGCATAGTAGCGAGAGTGTCAGATGTCTCTCCATTGTATGCTCGATACTTGAAGTACAGCGATACGACGGAGGCTGCAATAGCACTATAAACATAATGGTTAGTACCTGTCGAAAATGAAATGAATGGAGGAAAATTAGCGGCACTTACAGAATACCAGTGAAAAAGACAGTGGCTACTGCCAGTCTCTTGCCCGGAGCGAGGCGAAGTTGGTAGATGAGGGGCATGGGGAGAATGAAAATGAGCATGTCTTCAGCCAACGCAATAAAGCCAGAGATCACTCCCGTCAACGTCGTTCCAGTAACGCAATATGCAAGATCAAGTTCCGTCATCGATTGCGAGCCTGGGTGACATCGCATAAACCTAGGTCCCATGACGCAAATATATGCCACGCCGACGGCAATACAGGTGTAGCAAATATATCTGACCCATTTCTTTATACCGAAGATTTTGATATAGACTATCAGAATAGGCACTTTGGTCGCCCACAGAGTAAATGCGACGATGACCGTAATGACAACAGCAACCTACGATATAATGATACTTAATCAGCGCTCATTCCTTCAAAAGTGATTTCAATTTCTCACCATAAGGAGCCAAGATATAGATGCTGTCGGATCAGTGAATCCTGTTTCGTGAAAACTTTAGTCATAGTCCATCTAGAAGTTTCGGGGCAAGACGTATTGCTCACTTTTGATGATAACATCGTTCATTGCAAAGGCTACCGTGACCAACGCAAGACCGAAGATAGAGATATCTAGAACGTGGCAAAAGGTGTGAGTAGAAATGACATTCTCCATCTATCCTTCGCATTCCGGTAATTTAATGGTGCACAGGAATGACATACAATCATCAATGGGAAGCTTTTTGCATACCCTAACACTGATGAAGCATCTCACAACCACGAAGCCGGCGCAGATGGCGATTAGAGGGGTCCCAGCGGCCACATAGGCGTCAGGTGATAGTGTTCCTGTGGAAGACATTATGGTTGCGTATTACCGGACATCTAAATTATGAAAGATGAATGGAAACTACCGAACAACCATCAGCAACCACCGAAAAATGGGGGTTTACGGATTGAAAGAGGAGACTAATGACCAAAAGTAAAACACCATCCGAACGATCTGAAGTCCAACATTGCTTCGGCGCTCGCCTGGATGTTCGCTAAAGCATCGGGGCAAGGAGCTTGATAGAGACAATGACCGCTAACTTCGAGTATTAAGGCCCCCAACCAACTTGCATCTCCCCCGGCCCCGCCCCCCTGTCCGAGAGTGCTGCAAATTGACACTGGTACTTGTTGTAACGACATGCATACAGGATAGTTTCAGCTCCGTAACGAGACCCTGCCTCAGTTACGCGGAGCGGTATCTGATACGGTTGAAAACTCATCCAATCCAATACGCCGCTACACATAACCGTGGCAAAATGCGCACAGATAAACGATGAGTGACAGGGTATTTTACCGGAATATCTTCCTATTAAGGTAGTTTGAGGAAGCCTCGTCCGTCAGTTGCCTCATTATGTACTAACAGCTCCTCTAAATCATCGACCCCGAATGCATGTTCTTAAATTCCGTATTTTATTCGAAACCACCACGCTAACAGACCTTTTGAAATCACCTGCTCTAGCAAGAAATACTAATCATGAATACTAACTAGCTGACAGCATCTCGGGCGACTCGGACGTTTTCGCACTAGCATCCCTGCCAGTGTACTGGTTGTGTAGGACCCAGCAGTGCGCTTGGAACTACTACGTAGTACGTACTCTCCGAGCCGTATGTCTGCCCCCACAACTCTAAGGTTAATGCACACGTTGACTTTAGACTTTAGACACTAATGACCATTATATTTCTTAGCTAAATAGACTAAGCCTAGTGGATAGTTCCATCTTGCTTGTCGGGAGAGACCCTTCAAATGTCGTCACGGAGCAGGAAGCCACCGTACTGCAACTTTTGGAAAACACCCTCAGGGTCGTATTTGGCCGCAGTATCCTGGATCCTCTTGAGGTTGTCGGCGCCGTAGCTGCGCAGGGGTTTCTGGGAACCTGCGGCGAAGCTCATACACAAAAGGTCCAACAGAAGTTCTCTTTCCTTGGCCAGATACTGGACAGTCTCGGCCATCGTGTTCACTGCCTTTTGTGCAGCAGCATCATCGCTGCCTTCATTGGGCCACTCACAGGTGAACACCCACCCTATGGTTGTGTACTGGGTCAGCTTTCCTCGGCTATCAGGGAATAGACGGCTTCCACATCCACTTACAACACTGCGGAACACTCTCCAGTCCCATGATGTTGCCCCCGCGATCTCTTCCAGCTTCTATACCTGACTTCCTTAGTGGCTAGATCGTATAATGCAGAACTATGCCGGCCGGAAGGGACTTGACGATCACGGCCCAGGTCTTATAGACTTCATTATAGAGCTCCTGCGAAAATTTGGTGGTTGCTGTGCAGATAGTCCGTCTGTTTCACAGCGTGAGAAACTAGCGGGAAAAGCCCCTTTTCTTAGTGTGCTTACTTCTGCGATCTTAAGCGTGGCCCATCGCTTCAGCCAGAGACAGTAAAGTGCCATTTGTAGTAGGAATCGCAGTGCTAATCAGACTCATTAGGTTAAAAAATGGGTCAAAGGCTGCAGGCCGCTTGGTTGGAGTGTCTCCATAGAGCAAACCAACAGCAACAAACCCGTTGTTGTAGTTAGTGAACAGACCAATCTTCAGGTCATTCTCCATGGCTTCCTGGACGGCGACCATTGCCTTGTTAATTTCAACATAGTCTTCTGGATTATAAAGATTGATTGTGTATTATACATTAATAAGAGGGTGGGTGTTGAGATCAAACCTTGTGATGATACCTAATGTCTTCATTAGCCATATCCTCCAAACCAAGCACAGTAACGAAATTTCCACATACCAAAGTTAGAACCGCCTCCTTTAAGCGCGCGGTAAAGGTCGGCATTCTCATTCACGTTTGCGTCCACAAGTCTGCCATCAGCCAGAAGGACCTAGGGACATTCCCACGTAAGCGTGTCGAAAGGTGAAAGAATCAAGCCAGACTCACCTACCTCAAAATTCCTAATGCCATCTGCTCCTAGTCCATACAGATTGGGTAAAGCTCCCATTCCACCTTCCGTTACACATTAGCTTCTAAAGTCCAACAGCACACAGTAGAAATAGATAGATAGCTCCTAGGAGAAAGCCTCCGAGTCCCACTTGCTGGTCTCGACCACCTATAGCAGACAAGTTGTGCTCTTACAACCAGGCATACACCTCACCCCAGGTGCATCCAGCTCCAACTCGGGCGACTCCATCCGCACCCAGCTCCTTGGACTAGAACTGACAGATGTCGAGGACGATAGCTGTCAAGTCTGCGCTACTGAAACCAAGGTTTAAGTTGTGGCCAGTGGTACAGATGGAGAACTTTGACAACAGTGAGAGCTTCAGTGAGCTCTTGCACGTTGCTCAGATAGATATAGCCAGCGGCTGGTGTCCAACACGTCTGATACCATAGGACTGCCACTGCGGCTTCATACTCGGATATAGCATCTGGAGTCACCATCTTGGTAGGAAAGACAGCCTTAAGTTGATCAAATACGGCAGCCATAATAAGATGTATTAAGGGGTCTTGCCGACCTTTTTTTCCTTTTCTTCCTCGGATGGTAATTGCATCGATTCACTAAAGAGATATATTTACATTCATGGAGATTGAGCAGCATTGAAGGATCAAAAGGATCAAAAGACTTCAGTCCGTCCTCCACGAAAGAGCGTCGATGGCGGCGTATGGCATGCGTCAGCCCCTCACCTTTGTCGGCGATTATTCTTTGTTCCCAGAACGGTCAGTTGCAGATGTGTTCGTCCCTGTGCCGCATTACCCCGGTGTTGGTGGTAAGAATGGTGCAAATTGAGAAAATTACACGCCCAACCCCTTTTTCTTATTTTCGACGTCTAGTTGTATAGTCAACCATGCTCCTCCTGCCTTGTATGTTGATGATACTGGTCAGTTACGGATGGATTACAATACATGTTCGTCATGCAGCGAATCAAAGTTTGCGGAACCCACTTCCCCGGTGTGGTAAGGTCAAGTGGGGAATCCCTACGGGCAAGTGGGGCAGCTGAAAGTTACTCTGTACAAACTACCGGGGTGAATCAGAGTTAAGGTGAGATCCGGTCTCCACACTCGACAGACTGGGTCCTTGCATATATCACGTTATGGAGCGAGTTTCGCAAGGCTGCAGTGCAACCATGCCAGGTGTATTATTCTGCCACAACCGACGGTCTCGAGCTGTGTTGCGCTTAGTTCGGCTTGGCCGATTAATACGAACTCGCTATGCACAGACCCCAGATGATCTTCGTGGTGGGCCTTAAAATTGATCCCCTTATCAATACGAAGTTATAGTTACCCATCACGTCGCTTCCCCCCACCTTGCGGTTGGAAGTCAGCCCGGGTTCAAATGCCATCCGGGCTCAAATGCCAATTTGATCTTTGTATGGGATCACTAACAAACTCAACATGTACGAAATCTCAATTAATCCCCCAACAACGAATCAAAATTAGTATTAAAAAGAGTAATCTAAATACTTCTATAGTGATATATACTATATTAAAAATTTTAGCTCTAAAAATTGTTATTAAATG
>NPFK01000242.1:0-47379 GCA_002382855.1 Penicillium occitanis (nom. inval.) | reverse complement strand
CTATTGATACATTGCGATTAGAGCCATTGGAAGATGGACAGGCCGGAGTCGTGGTTTTTGTCTCGCATTCGGCAGTGGCCGCATGGTAAATTGCCCTCGTATTTCTCTTTGCGTTTTCTGCATACCTGCACGATATCTCAGTAATATCGTAAACAAAAGTGGAGAGCGAAGAGAGACATCGAGACACAGACATGTTTGATTCACCATTCGTCCGAATACAGAGTCGAGATACGTAATTTCTAGATGGGACTGAAATGAAACATTGCCTACTAGAGCTTCAGTGCTGATTGTAGAAGTAACTAGTACAGGAATGATGTATAGCTTTTTGTGAACCAAGAAGGTGAGCATTGTTCGTCAAGCTCAGGATTGGGAAACCCTGCTGCCTTTCTGGGTACCCGGATCCCATGTATGACCGGGAACGTTTACTTTCGAGAGTCTCATCTGGAAGCGAATAAGTTGACTGATGACAAGGATCCGTTATTATAATTTGACTTCAGTAAGGTAAGCATGTGGTTCAAGCAGTGGCTACATAGGTAGAAAGAGGAAGGAAGATATGAACCGCAGAAATGGCAGTTATGCCGGATGATACCTGTAGCCTATTAGGAACGGCATCTCTATTCAATGGCTTGCCTTGTCTGTAAGCTAAGGAATGCAGTAGTTCTCCAACTGGGGAGGTCTTAACTTCTCGTATCAAGAGACCTTTTGTAAACCCAGTTCAGTCAGCGTCATTATTAGTTCCAAAACAATGATTCGACATTCACCCTCCTATTTGAAGTTACATTGACACAATACTGGAGATGCATGCAGCATTCCTTTCAAAATGATATTATTACATTCTTCGAGTAATGATTCGTTGAATGATTGTACCTATTAATTCTAAACGTTCGTTCTAGTTTATACTAGTGCTAGGGTAACATAAACCATATTAAATCAAAAACATACAATGATCTCCGGCTGAGAAGCTGACGTTAACCAGTATCGTGGGATGATGATTCGACTCAAATTTGTTTTGTACTATAAGTTGCAGACAATGAATATTTTATGATCCAAAAGTATCTGTGTGGAATGTCGTTCATACCTGCGAACTGCAAACCGATGAGCCATCTTGACAGAGAAGACCCCTTTTCTGAACCTTCTATTGCTCAAGTCTCGAAACTTCCTAAATATATTCCTATGGATTTACTTACGCTCACATTAATCACGTTCTGGCTATTACCCGGTGCACTCTCTACGCCTATTATGAGCTCCTATATCTTTGTCTTACTGTGGGAAGGGCTAGCTTTTCGGTTCAGCCTATATGGAAGGGAACGAGGCATGTAGTTTATACAAATAGACTGGTACTATCCGCGGTATGGCCATATACGCTACACTCCTCCCACTATAATATTTTGTTCTGACGCAAAGTAACCTTATTAGTTTCCTCACGAAACAACTCATTCGGAACCACAGGAAGTACATTGTAAGGATTACAGAAACTCAAGATCGCGAAAGACGTTACCATCACCCATATTTACGCGAGACATATCACCATAGATTACAACTCACTCGGCATTGATGATGCATAGCTTATGAAGAAGCCAAGCCCTGAATTTCATCAGACTGGCTTTGCGCACTGTTTCCTGGATGGACGACATTGGCCCCGTGAGACTGGCGGGCTGTCTACGCCAGGGAACGCGGCGCAGTCCCAGGCGGCTGCAAATGATTTGACTCCATCTCTATTAAGGAAGATTACAATGAATCATGCTTACAAGGATGGGACGCTATGAGGGATCATGTGGTTTCGGTTATCAGGCGGTGCGGCATGGAATACGTTCGATTCGTACATCACCCAGTCACAACACAGAATAAATAAATCAATATATTGAGCAACCTTACATCGTTGATTTTGCTATAGTTTGCTTGACAGTGCACTAAGCATCAAGCAACAGCGTGAACAGTACTTGTTGCTCGACCTTTCTAGCCCCCTCGTTTCTGACCTCTATCATCCAGTCTTTTTCTGCCGCAAACAGGAGACTGTCCTCTCAAGACTTATTCCATATAGCCTATTGGTAGGAAAAATGACTTTGTGGCATGAGCTATTTCGAAATATTCTATAGCTCGGAAATTCATCCAATTTTTCTGCGAGGATGAGAGGATCAAAACTAGTAACCTTTCCAGTGACTCTTAAAAGATCTCCTTTTCTTCATTCGTACCCTAAATTGACACGTCATCGCCCGGATTGGCAGCATTCATGACTCTAGCAGATAATAACTGGTGCTAACCATCAACATATCCCAACACCCAGCATTCAACGATCAGCCAGACGATGTCCACGTGTTTTGGGGTTACTGACTTAACTTTCACGCTGATGGTAACCTTGTTGAGAAACCATATGATTGTAGCGGGAGAGAGCTAATGGCAGAGTTAATGTCGCACCTCAAGTTTCCTCTGGATGGCGTTCTGGAAATAGCAACAGTTCTCCCTAGTATTGCGCCATATGCTACGTCTGGAACTAAGCAGCCTTTGGAGTCGAAACGGAATAGTTTTCTTGCGGCATTTGACTCATTAGTTTGACATATGATTTGGCTTCAAGAACTTTCTAAGGTTAGTTGTCTAAGGCATATAATAAAAATTCGTATGTAAGGGTATGTATCCCAAAAAACGGCTAAATTAGCGTGTGCCAAAACTTTTGACTCCAACCTCCGAACGCGCTATTTTTTGGGCCACTAGGAGTAGCTATCGAGCATCTCTGATCGGCGTCCTGATACGAGTGGGCCTGTTAGCGGTGGATCACTTTACCAGCGAGGGAACTGCGTGGGGGTGCAGGGTCCAAGCTTAGGGTCGAGGTAGTTACGGGTTTACCTGGCCGCTGAGTCAGCGGGGTGCGTATAGCCTTAAACAGCTAGCGGCCATCTGACGCGGGTTCTGTTGGGAAAGTGGACTCGTCGTATTTATATATATAGTATTTTACAGTATATGCAAAGCAGGGGTTAGGGATAGTTAGTGGTCGGTCTGGTGTATTCTAGAGCTTATATGTGGCACATATGTTATGTATTTTTGGCACCAAGGAAAGTAGACACCCGTCCCCCATACCGAGCGGACCAGGACGGGAAACCGCATATCACCGTTTTGGTCTTATGCTGGTGTTGATTGCTGATCTTGCGCATTCAGATACCGAGCGTAAACTTATCTTACAGCCATTAGTGATGGTTTCATTGATAGCGATTTATCAAGGTTCGCGGGTATGAGGACTTGAGTCTTGACACAAACTGACTCCCGAGCTGTGGAGAGGCTTGTAGAGCCGTTCAAACCATAGAAACGCGCAACCAAGCGACACCGTCATCGAGAAGACTCGTTCTCCAGCAGTCGGCTGGCATTCCCTCTATAGAATCCCTCTCGATCCGCTTGATTATCGAAGATACCTCCCAAGCTGTCTTCCATGGCTTGGTTGAGGTGCTTTACCCCCTGGAATGGTGTGAAAGGAAAATCGGTGCCATAACATATTTTATTGGGCTGAATATACTGGAGGAGACTTTTGATCTGGTCTGGAAATGTAGGACCAGCCGTGTCAAACCAAAACCTCTCGTTCAACAACGACCTTACACTGGATGGCGTCATTGTTGGATCCAGACCCAAGTCGGGAATCAACGCTACAGCTTCCGAGAACCGGTGGATGAGAGGCGGTAAAGCACCACCCGCATGAGGCACGATATACCGGATATTCGGATATTTTGAAATGGTGCCACTCAATATAAGGTCGATAATGCAACGACAGGTATCGAACATGAACTCGAAAACCGGCGCTGGATACTGAGGAAGAGGAAGATCTTTGTGCGAACGACAACCCTGAACGCAGGGCGACGTTGGATGAATAAACACAACCATCCGCCTGCTGTTCAACTCTTCAAAAATTGGGCGGAAATCGCTGCTGCCAATATATTTACCATAGTAATTGGTTTGCAGAGCAACACCATCTGCTCCCAGGCTGTCAATGGCATACTTTAGTTCGTTGAGACTACCCTCCAAGTCAGGAAGTGGGAGTGAGACAAATGACCCGAACCTATCAGGCTGTAGCCTTTTGAGGTTGTATGCGAAGTTGTTGCACTCTCGAGCAAGCAGCCTTGCAGCAGTGTTGCCCCCAGCTACCAGATGTACTCCAGGCGATGTGATACTTAGATACGATTTCTTGATACCCATAGCGTCCATAAGTTGTATGTGGGAATCGATATCCCAATTCTGTATATGTGTTAACCAAAACAACAGCACGAAGCGCTTCTGGTACTTAGAAAAACCAACCGGAATTGCTGGCATCCCATCTGGATGCTCAAGCCCATGGGCAAGGAGAGCATCCCTCCAGCAAGGAGGTACAAAATGAGCGTGCACGTCGATCTTTGAATTTGACATTATAACGGGATGTCTCAGTTATTGCAAAGTGTTTCTTAAATTGTGTCAGAATGATGTCGCTGTTAATTCTACCCCTGCAAGTCCTATAATAACTATGGAGTGCTTTGTTTGGTATTATAAGTGTGCGAAACCGGATTGATTCCTCAATCAGGTCCCACCACAAATCCATTTCAAATTTCCCGACGGGACCATACTGTTGTGCTGAATAATTGATTAGAGAATTCGGCGGAAATTTCCGTACGGAATCTTTCCTGTAGCCACAGCCGAAGTCCCGAGAGCTGCAGGATATCCGTAGGTTTTGAAAGAAGAAGTTTCGGTTCCTCGGAGGAGTCTAAGAGGGCATATATCCAACCTCGCTTTCTTAAGGCTCAAACGTTGAATATCGGCACTCGAAAAGGACTCATCCTCGCATGTGCTTAATCTCCCCGTTGAGAAGCTAATCATGTCTTGGCTCATAACCGATGTTCGAATCTTTGATGGTGAGCAAGTTACACTGGAAAACGGCTTTGTCGTTGTCAAGGATGGCTACATTGAAAGTATTTCGCCTAAAATGCCCCTCAATATTCCAGAAGGATGTCTTCATATGCCAGGGATAGATTGTACGCTTCTGCCAGGCTTCATTGACTCACACGTGCATGTGTACAATGATGCCAGTTTTCTTGAGAAGGCCCTCCGATTTGGCGTAACGACCTTACTAGATATGCATAATGAGCCTTACTGGTTCAGGGACATGAAACAGCTGTCCATTTCCCGCAACGATGTGGCTGATGTTAAAAGCGCTTGTCACGCTGCTACTGTTAAGGATGGCTGGCCCTCCGCCATTATTCAGCTAAGTTCAGACGATCCGGAGGTATATGAACACTACTACAATACAAATGGGAGAATAGAATGGAGTTGACACCAAAGGTGCGCATCTAGACTCGCACAAGGCTCGGGAAATGGCCCAACGTTGTGGACAAAGCATCAGCGGAGGCGTTTGTCGACAGAAATATAGCATCGGGAGCAAGGTACGTTTTCCTAACTGGGTTTATAATAACCTATCAACTTATTTCAACCGAGAGCACATCTAATCTGCGTTTTTTGAAAGTTTCATAAAACTTATACAAGAGAGTGGCATGCCATTTGACCTTCCATTTCCACGCTCCCCTGTGCCAACACCCTCGAGAGAGGTTCAAAAGGCAATTGTCGACAAAGCGCATTCCTACAACATTCCTGCTGTTGGCCATGCTCTCTCAGTTAATGATACATTATTGTTATTGGATTCTGGGGTAGATGGCTTTGCCCATGCTTGTTGTGAAGAACTAAGCGAAAGGAATTTACAGATTTTCTGCGGGAAAAGACCATTTGTAATTCCGACACTGGTTGTCCAAGCATCTGCAGGGAACGAAGAGACTGAGAGCAGGAAATTTTTCTCTCAAGGTTTAAGTAAGGAGGACAGGGCACATATGTGTGAATGCCTTGGGATTGCGAGCAAAGGATTTAGCATGAAGAATATGGCCAAAAATGTTCGACAGTTCAAAAAGGCAGGCCTTGATATTGTTTGGTAGGTGAAGGTACTTTCTCACCACGAATAGTTTTGCTGAAATGGAATAGTGGGACAGATTCATCTAGTCATCTAAAAGGTGTCTTTGCCGGTGCTTCGCTTCATCACGAACTCTGGCTTTATGTCAATCGATGTGGACTCACGCCCATAGAAGCACTGCGGTCATCAACCTCTGTGCCTTCCCGAATATTCAAGCTTCGTGACCGTGGGAGTATAAAACCTGGGCTCAAGGCAGACTTGGTTCTTGTTAGAGGAGACCCGACGAAGAATATTGAATGTACACGAAGGATTGTTGAAGTGTGGAGAAATGGGGTGAAGTTGTCATCATCGGGGGATGAACTACACAGGGGAGAACCAAATCACTAGGATTATATATGACCAATTTATTGATATGTTGTATGTGCATATGGCTAGTGAGAATTATTGTCCCAGTAAAGCCTCTATACCTTATCAAGTACCCAGTAGATATGAACCAATCCATCCTGCCAGAGCACTCTTGTCATTTCTATGGACGATCGAATTCAATAGACCAATGATGTATTTACGAGTGATCTACTTGACCACCATATTGTTTTCATGCCGTTACTGATTATGTAGGAGGATGGGACAAGGGTGATTCAAGACAGGACTGGTACATAAAAGTTAAATTAAGCGAAGAACTTCTTACACAAACGGGAGGATCAGGTGACTAGGATATTGGCCTCCAAAATGAACGAGGTGTTTGCCTCGATTATTCACGTTGCCGGCGTGTCCCTTAATTTCATTGAACGATACGTCTTGTGGCGATTGCCCGGATATCTGCAGTTGCAGAGATTCCCCCTCTTGATACTCAATACTCATCGCGAAGATCCCAATTTCCATCTTGACTACCTCCGCGGGCTGCAATTTTTGAGCATTTGAATGGGGATGAAAAGGGTAGTTTGGGTGCAGAGATCGATCATGATCAACCGCTCTGTGAGACGCTCGCAATATACCTACAGGTCCTTTGTACACGATCAAATCCGTTGCCATTTCATCGGGAATCCCTTCGAAGGAGTTAGGACCTATAGAAGACCATGGGACGTTAAGGCAAAGCATAGGCTTTCCATCGGCGTCAAGCTTCCGGATCATAACGTATACATCCATATCATCAGACGAAGGGCAAGACATATATAGCACCGCCTTGGGTATTCCTGTGATAACAGTCCTCTCTTTGAATTTCAGAGTGAAGATAGCACAAGATTCAGGATGTCCAGAGTCGTACGATGCGGCGTGATTGCCAGCTGGAGTCTGCATATCAAGAGAACCATTCCTTCCCAAATAAAGCGTATTGTACACAGTCCTAGGAAGAGGGAAGTCATCTTCAATCTGATTGAGGACAGGATCCAGATGTCCAAAACGAAGCGTGCACATACGGACATGGGGTGTTTTCTCCCAGTCATTCTCCTCATCATAGAGATAGCGTTTGAAGAAGGAGATTAATTCTTGCGTTGTATCCTCCACCGCCCATTGATCATGCCACTCCTGATATGGGCTGAATCGAATCCATTTTCTGGCATGCTGTATCTGCATATAGCCTCGGATGGAGCCCATTGTATGGAGGAAGCTATTGAACGATGCAGTTATGTACGCAGGTACCTGGATTTTTGTCATATCGGGGCGCTTGCTGTTCCAGTAGTCATTCTCCACTGGACTCCGTCGATACATCTCAGCGAAATCTTCCATGCCATTCCGACCTCTAAACATTGCCGTGGTGATATGATCGTAGAAGCTCCCGGCAAAGACCCCGCCACGGACAAACTGTTCTCTGAACAGGTCACTGCAAGCCTCCCATGGCGCTATCGCCTTCAGTGAAGGCGGCTGAAGCTGGGCAACAAACCACTGAACAACAGCCAAATGTGAGTTTCCTGCCATTCCAACGCGACCATTACACCATTCGAGTTTAGCTAGATGTTCAATCGCGTCATACCCGTCCTCACCCTCTTGAGGGCCCATGATATGGCATACCCCTTCAGAGTCTCCTACGCCGCGTGGATCGACGTTGACCACGGCAAAACCATGGGGAACGAAATCTGCCGGGTCTGGTCCTTCGAATTTCTCCAAACCGCTGAGATCATCAGCCTTTATTCCCATATTGTAGGGAGTCATGCTTTGCAGGAAACGAGTCCCATTGTACTTCTTCCCAAAGGGGCTCCATGACACAATTGCGGGAACTGGACTATCCTTGCTGGAATAAGTTGGGCGATAGATGTCTGCATATATCTTACAGCCATCACGCATTTCGAGTTCGACATCATGATCGACCAGAATATCCGTGGAGAGAGCTCGCGATGAGTCATTTGCTTTCCACCCCTTTGGGAGAATCTCGCTCACATTCAAAAATCCTCGATAGCCGTTTTCTCCAACAAGAGGTGGAGAAATTGTTTTGTAGACGATTTCGATTTTAGAAGACATTGTCCGTTGAGGGTTATTCGCTGGGGACTGGCGTATCAGGGTCAAGTAGTCTATTTCAACTACTCCTGCAGATTACGTGGCATTTAGAAATCAATCCCACGCCATTAATCATCGCGGAATCCGCGCCACGTTTTGTCCCGCATGTTGCGGGACTGGCGCGCCTATCAGGGTCAAGTAGCCTGTTTCAACTACTCTTGCAGATTACCTCGGCGTTTAGAAATCAATCCCACACCATTAATGATTGCGGAATCTGCGCCATGTTTTGTCCCGCATGTTTCCACTAGATCCCCGCCACCCCACGGGGGAATGGGGCAGCTGGAAGCTTTTAGTATATCGCGGAATCGCCCCCGTGCTTTGTCCCACAAGCGAGGACTTGATCCCATGACAATCCACTTCGACCTCTTTCCATAGTTGTGCTTGTCAAACCACGGAACTTCACTTCGTTCTTACGGCCACATTTTCAATATATATCCTGGTTCCAGCGACTCGCCACGGATAAATCGATAACTGCAACCTTGCAAATTTCCATATCCAATCGTCACAGCAAACAGAATGAAGTCAGAGAAGCTCATGCATCTTGAAAATGCGACCGTCGCACCTGCTCCAGATCTGAGCCTCGAGCTTGGCAAGCTCCGAGCAACACGTACAATGATATACTTCTCTATTTGGATAGCTCTCAGTGCCTGGTTAACCATGTTCGACTTTAGCTATGGGGGCATTGTCTTAGCAATGGACCTTTTCAAGCAGTCTTTTGGGCACTGTCAGTCTACAGAATCATCAAGCGATATCTGTGAGCTCTCTGCTGTCCAGCAATCGCTTGTAAGTGTGACGTCTATATTTATGGGTCTCGGCGGCGGCTTTGGTGGAGTGGTAGCAACCTATATTGGCCGTCGAGGTACCATGCAAGTTGGATGTGTCATTACGGCTATTGGCGCTGCTGGCATGCTAGGAACATCAGGGAATTACCTGAATTACATGGCATGCAAATGTATCGGGGGAGTTGGTATTGGGCTTATATTTTCTTCCGCCACTGTTTACGGTGCGGAATGTGTCTACCCGAAACAACGAGGCTTCCTCCTCTCTCTATTCAACATCGGCCAGGCTCTTGGAAGCCTAACTGCTGCTGCTGTGTGTGCTGGTACTGCTCACTTACAGAGCGACTGGTCATGGAAAACACCTATCTCTTGCCAGATTCCTCTCGGACTACTTATTGCCATATCCTCATTTTATTTTCCGGAATCTCCTCGGTGGCTTCTCTTAAATAAGAAGCCTGATCTTGCTCGCTCTTCACTCTCCCGATTCTATCAGATGGAACCGGACTGTGACATGATAAATCAGCAGCTCGAGACAATTCAGAAATATATCGACCTAGAACAGAATAATCGCAACTCTGTGCGTCCCTTGGATATCTTCCGCTCAGCCAACGCTCGTCGGACCCTCATATCGACTTTGGTTCTCGTTGGATTGGCGATTACGGGGATCGCATTCATCACTCCGTACGCTACTCTCTTCCTTGGCAATATCGGGGTAAAGAATCCTTATCTTGACAACGTGTATATCGGCGTCTGTACCTTTGCAGGAGCTTTAGCTGGTCCAATCGTGATTGAGTATGCTGGCCGTCGCATCGCCATGTTGGCCGGATATACGGGAATGGCCCTCTGTATGCTTATATTGGCTTCGGTAAACTCTGGACTTGGGGAGCAGAATAAGGCTGCACAGCAAGTACTGGTGGCTTTTGTCTGCATATGGTCTTTCGTATTTGGCAGCACCGTCGGCCCTGCCTCCTGGGTTAGTGCACCCGAGATGCATTCCGTGCAGCTACGGACCTATGGACAGGCGTTTAGTATCGCCATATACCAAATCTTTGCCTTCGCTGCATCTTTCTGGTCCCCGTATATGTTCAATGCAGGATATGGCAATATGGGGACTTCAGTTGGCTACTACTACTTTGGAGTTTCCGTGGCAGTTTCGGTGTTGATTTTCTTATACATGCCTGAAACTTCTGTCCTCACGTTGGAGCAGATTGATGATTATTTTCTGTCAGATGATCCAGCCTGGAGGACTTCTCTACGGAAAAACAAACTGCTTTGCAGTAAGCCGCAGTCAGATGATAAGCATGCTCTGGACTCGGCCTGTTAGACGCAAAGCCTGAAGGCGCCAACTTGGTTCCACATGGGTTTTATCGATGGACTGATTGATTCTTTGGTTACGGACAGATTTGAAACCTCCATCTTTTTTCTATTTTAGCATTGCAAAACTAGTCTAGCTATTCTGGAACTCCCTTTAGACTATGGCCCGAAGAGTGGGCCCAATAAAGCAGAGATGGTGCGTAACACATGAAGGAGGTTTCGATTCCGTTTGTATTCTTTATTCGTTTGATTCACTGAGTTTTCTCATTCTTACAGTACAGCCTGGGGTTGCGGGGAAAGCATAAACTGCGTCGTAGCCTACACGAAATAAACTATACAGTAGAAGCGAAGTCCAGATAAAGCTATACACTAAGTTTAGTCCATCGCTCAGGCCCCTTAGACTCGCCATTGCATCCAAGACCCATTGGATCCAAAGGCCAACCACAAGAGACTTCTGCCGGCTTGGCGCCGTATTAGCTATTTAGGGCTACCACTATCCGCTGACTCAGCGGCAGAGTCAACTTAAATAAGTTAGTAGGCCCCAATAACTAGCCCAACGCTAACGGTTACTTCCTCAATCTGGATACCCTGTATGTACTATCTACGTTGGGTGAGGATCGAACCCGATTCGACTACGGCTCGTCAGAACGCAGTTGTTGAGAACAGATGGTGGGCATCTGAGCGGGACGTGTTATTCAGTGCGTGGCGCTACCGCCTGTGTTGTATCTACCTTTTCTACAAATAAACAGGTACCACTTTCCGCCTCGTAAATGTTGAATTCGTAAGAATCATAACACGGCGCATCGGCGTAACGGTAACCCCGAATGCGGTATGCATGGCTTTGAGCTTTGACGCCATGCTAGGTATAGAAATGGCGTACGAACGCATTCAGGTCGATTTGATACATGGTTCGCTGTCTCTCGACCATCCCAGAACGATGGGAAGCTTCTGCGGGACCCTTCTCTTAGACTTTCGCTACTCGCCTGTCTGTGCGCCAAAATCTAAATCAACAGAGCTGTCTGTCATTATCAAAGGTCACCATTCGCCGTCGACTTTGAGCCATGAAAAATTCTCTTCTCTTACAGCCATCATGCTCCTCAACCCTTCATCCGCCATGATGCCGATGTGGAAAGAGTATATCGTCTGATCTTCCTTTGTTGTCGTCTTATTTTGCATCCTACTGTGAACTGAAACGATCGATCGGCAGCCACCCAACATCTCAATATTACCATGGAATCTGACACTGGTACGGCCTTGGTTAGGGGTATTTGGGTCGCAATGGCAGTCGCGATAATCATGGTCATTCTGCGAGTGTATGCAAAGGCCAAAATACACCAGTTTCGTGCCGACGATGTCTTGATGATGATTGCCATGGTAGCTTTGCCTCTTCCTACCAACTTTCGGACGACTATCCTTTCAATAAGAACTTCAGATGATCATCGTATGCTGACCATTCCAATGTAGGCTCTGGCAGTCATCTCAACCGTTTTCCTGAATCTCAGCATACATCATGGTTTTGGACAGAACTTAAAAGAGCTTGTGTTGGCTGGATACGTTTCTGATGTACAACTCTCGCTACAGTACATCGCCATTCAACAACCGATCCTCACTATCAGCAGCACCCTCGCTCGCTGCTCTTTTATTTTATATCTCCTAGCCATTCTTGGAAATAGCAAGAATTACCAGCATGCGTTATGGATTGTGATGATCTGGCAGCTTGCTGGTAATATTGTCTCGGCAGTCTTGCCTCTTAATATATGTCGCAATATGAAGATTCTCTGGGATTGGACAACGAAGACCACCTGTGGTGATACCACCGCTGTTATCAAGTTTGCTTATTACTCCAATAGTGTGTTTCCTTTTACTTCAAGCGCTCTGTAAGACCATACTGACTTTATATAGGTGCAAATTCGGCCTGTGATTTGTTCCTAGCAGTATTTCCTACTCTCATCTTCTGGAACCTCAACCTCAGACTGCGCGTTAAGGTCGGTTTGATTGTCCTCCTCAGTTTAGGTATTGGGTATATCTTCTATACTCCTTCTTTTGTCTTTATGGTTAGGCATACTCATCTTCACAGTGCGATGGTCGCCTCTATCATCAAAACCACCAAACTCTCATCCCTCCCCAGTGCCACCAACCTCGGCGTAACTGGCGGTCTCGAAGTCGGCCGCTGTGCATATATTGAAAATGCAATCATTATTATCACCTCCTCTATACCCTGCATTCGCCCACTGATCATGTTCTCCGTCCGCAAGTTCTCGAGCCGTGGCTACTCGCGTTCCTACGAGCTTGCTTCAGGACCTCAAACCGGACAACAACGCACGAGACACGATGCGACGGCGCAAACTCGCCGTACGCGTGGTCGTTTCACTACGAATGGCACTGTTGACGACATGGGGAGCGTTGAGCGTATTTTGGATCTAGGTAATTACCATGCCAATGCTACTGTTAGCGGCAGCGGCCGTCGGGATTCGCCAACTCATGATGAGCTGGGAATTACGAAATGTGTTGAGATTTCGGTGTTTGATCAACGAAATCCTTGATCTCGCTTTGACTATCATTTGCCCCGATACTTTCTATTGATCGAATCACTTGTATATTACTACTTCTAATATTGTTATTATTCTTAATATACCCTTTTCTAAAATCAAGCTTAACGTCCATACGCAGTGATGTAGACTATGACGCGTTGGCGGGGTCCCTACAAGTCCTATCCCGGTAGGCGGTTCCAACCAGTCGTGAACCCAGGCTCTTGGATCGCGCTATATTGAAAGCGGCTTTCGGGCCTGCTTGTAGGGCTTATCGCATACAAGGATCCCCTACAAACCCAACTGGTGGGTACTCCGAGCGAGCTCTAGGCTCTCCTGCCCTCATCCTCTTCCTCACCTCTTGGAGGGAAACACCATTACAAAGCTTCCATAATTCTTGTAAAACCAATGAATCAAGTTATATATCAATTCTACCATACCCGCTATGGCTACATCCGCTGAGGAATATCCTCCTAGTTTACTACATTGGTGAGAACTTCTCGTTCGCTTCTTTTCCACTCGCGTAGATGACTTTTGAATCTTCAGTCGAGTTCAACACAGCGCACTGATTGGGCCGCCGCTCGCTTTTGCCTCCATCTAATGTGGATATATATCTGGCTGGATGCCAATTATTGAACAGGACGAAAATCGGAAGAATGATAAGCGACTCAAAAACGTAAAAATTCCATGGAAAACTCTCTCATTCGGTAAATTGAACGTACCTGCAAAATTACGGTCAGAATCTGTGCCTCAGTTACTCAGTCGTCAATCATTTCTAATACTGCTTTTTT
Source organism: Penicillium occitanis (nom. inval.) (assembly GCA_002382855.1). NCBI lineage: Eukaryota > Fungi > Ascomycota > Eurotiomycetes > Eurotiales > Aspergillaceae > Penicillium > Penicillium occitanis (nom. inval.). The sequence continues at coordinate 33,572 of NPFK01000242.1, read as the reverse complement.
CCCTGCTCCTCAGAATGCGAGCCCAGAGCGGCCATATAGGATGATATGGGAGGAATCATAACTTACAAAGATCAGGCATACTGAAATATTAAGAATCCAAAGGAATTTTGAGACCACCAAGTATCAGGCCAATACCCCTTTAAAGGTCTTCGACACGAAATGAAATCGAAAGGAGATGATTAGAAATAAGCCAAAGAAGACAAGCTGTACCGCCAAGCCAATTTTCATAATATCAAATCCACTCTGCTTGTCGTCTGATGTGCCACTCAGGCTTTTCACACCACCGAATATCTGGATCATGAATGATATAAGATCACCCGTAACGAAGATGGGTGCTATTTATCCTCGATAAGAAACTGTCTTATTATATAGAACCGTGAAACACTTACTCATCCAACGTGGTGTAACCCAGAGACGCTTAACGCTTCGACAGTTTATAGATGTAACGTGAAGAACAATTCGACCCTATATATGTAAGTCTAACGATTCCAGTCTCGGTATCAACCCTGCGTATGTTTACCATTGCCATGTAACATGAGGCGGCGATGACTGCAGGTGCTAGGAATATCGGAAGGAACGACACCGCATATAACACTAATTCCCATTGTTAGCATTATGTTAACACTGGGAAGAAGTGATTTCTAAGCCTTAAATTCCGATGTAGGGTCTTTGGTAGAAGAATTCTCACAATGTAGCCCGCCGTTTCCACTGCAACATTCATGTGCACTCACTGAGAGATGCAATAACCATGAAAATCCAGAACCAGCAGCGCAAGGCAATGTACTGATATGTTGCTGTTACACCGGCAATGCTATATAAAACTGCGAATATGATCGCGCCCGATACTGATGGATGGTAATCGTAAAGACTTCCTGTACTTGAGCACATTAGCCCAGACGGTCACCATCAGGAGATCGCAATTGTATACCAGCAGCCGAACCCACATCACCGAAGTAGGTTCGTAATACTATCAGAAATGGGAAGCCCAAAATAAACAGCGTTAGAGATATAGCTTTGGAAATAGGACAAAAGGAAAGAGAGATTGTGATTTGAGTTGGATTGCTAAGTTGTTGCAGCCAGCCATAACGCATTCATATAGTGTTCCAAGCTTAGAATCAGGCAAGCCCTTCGAATGGATATTTTGGCACTGCCTCAAATCTGCTTTCCGCCTACTCTCTTTTGGGCCACTATCTCCACTGACTCATATATTCCCTAAGATTTCTTCGGACAGCCTATGGTTGACAGCTTTTCGCAACAATCCATCCAAGAGCGCTGTTGCACACTACTTCTCTCTACAACCTCAATTTTCTCCTTAGGAGCAGGGGGTTGAACTTACGCGCCCAGTGACTCTGAGAGAAGTGGATTGGCTGAGCAGTCGCCTCGGCTCCTTGACGGAGCCCTAAGTGTCATGCATTAGGCGGCCCGGAACGGTGTAAATTTACACCAGAAAGACAGTAAACGATATATGAAACAACTGTCCTGCATAGCAAGTACTTTTTTATGGATTTGCTGGAGAGATCATCTCTCGCTTCTAATACAGAGCATTCCAGCGAATCCAGCGAATTTCGAGGCAGGGCGTGATACACATTCCATTGTTTTCCAAAGAGAATATCTTATCATACCACAGCTTGTAAACCACAACGTAGTTACGCTTACAGATTACGGAAGATACAGACGAAGTCAATAACGGCCTTGGACCCTGGACTTTGACCTTCGAGATCAACTTTATCTTTGGCAAGCGATAACTCTGGTTCATAGAGTAGCTCTTGTCACCATCTCCCAGTGGTTTCGCGATATGTCTCATTTTTTTTTGTCCATAAGCTATGCAATAACTACTTCTCATAATGGATCCAGGGATACATGTGAACGTAGTCTTTGGGGCCAGGTTCCCACTTAGGAACACAAAGAACTTCCGCGTTGACAATGCTCAACAATATTTGACAAAGAGATGGGTACGCGACTTCCTGCATCAGATGAGTATCACATTGAAGAGGCTAGAACTTGGGAGGTGCATTTTCTTTAGACGGAATACTAAACGCATCTCCAGCCCACTCCCGCCGCAACGCAAAAAAAAGAAGACCAACTTGTGGTATGACATGTATTAGCAAGGGCAAATAAGGAACTACTAATTCGCATTTGTGTGAATTCTTTAAATTATATATTAGCACGAAAAACATAGACTGCTGTGAAAGGCCGCCCCCTTAGACCTGAATACTGTTGTGCCCAAGCCTCGGATTCTACTTAGCTTGGAAAGTTGAGCCTACACTTCTGCCAAGAAGCGCTCTCGATGCATGACCGCAGCTTCTTTATAATTTCGTCGACCTTCAAGCACTGAGCATAGTTGACTAGCATTAGTCAGTGTATGTGGATGTTCAGTACCTAGAGCCTTCTCTCTGCCAGCGAGCGCTCGTTGATGCATTGCCTCTGGCTCCTCATATTTTCCTTGACTTTGAAGGCCTAAGCCTACACGACTGACACAGTTCCAGGCGGATGTTATGTTTAGCATCAGGAGCAGCTCCGCTCCGCCGACCATGAAAAGAATATACAGTGAGCCCGAGAATAAATCTGTATCATATTATTTCCGACCGTCATAGTAGATGTGGTTCGGTATTGACCATCAGGCCAACAAGCAATCACGATATGGTAGAAAGCCCGCCCTAGAGTGGAGGTATTAGAATCTGCTCTTTTCTGCTCCTGGAGAATGCCAAAATTGTCAAGAAGCATCTGGATTGTAGCCACATGTGTGATTCAAGACCTTTCTTTTCTGCTCTAGGAAGTAAGAAACCAAAACAATGTAACCTTGAATAGGTGGGCGAAGAACAATTTGGGATTCTGTGTCTGTTTTATTTTGGTTCGATTATACCCGAAAAGATTTCTAGCTTATACTGGCTAGAAACGAGGTGGCACACCTCGGTGATGAAGATTCTCTCCACCGAACCCTCGGCAAACGTCTCGTATGCGATTCGAAGAGGAAATTCAAGTTCTAATAAGAACGGCCCAGAGACAGATCCAATATAAAATTGGACACTACGGCAGATATCCCATGCATATGGATAAAGATCCCGCTGGTGAGATGACGGTGATGGTCCAAGATTGCTCAAGAGAAGGATTAGCGCACTATTAAACATGCAAACAGAAGTGGCGAGCTCTGAATCCGGGTATTGGAACACGTTGGGTGTTACAAGCTCAGTCTTGTCAGCGTTCCAATGCCTGAACACTGGCAGTCCTACTGCTTGAGGGGACCAGTACGGCTGGCCCTTGGCGTACATATTTGCGTGATTCTGCTTCCACTGCTGCAATCGGAAATGGATTGATTCACCCCAGGCTGAAAGGGCTTCCTGGTGAGATCCCATAGTTGTGGACTCAGCAACTTCCGCAGAGATATTTATATTTTTGTCGGCCTGTTCTAAGAATGCAGGGAGTTCAACCAGTTCGTCTAGAAGAAGCTGTAAAGTACTCTTCTCCTGATGAGCCATCCATGGGACTGACTTCCATTGACTCTGGCAAAGAAATGTCGAAGTGCGTGTGGTCAAGGCCCAAGTAACCTAATAAAATACTAAGTTATAACTGCACATAAGCGAAAATACAGGGAACTTACCCAAAATAATCGTAGCTGAGTGAAGATTAAGTGCCCAGCACCTGTCATGTGGCACAGTGGTCCCCTCCGTTCGAGAAGAGTTAGAGAAGCGTTCCAATGATAACTGACAGAACTCTCTTTTTTCCTTCTGAAAAGCTGCGACCGTAGCACTCAGTGCGAGCCCAAGGATGCTTGGGACGTGTCTTACCTCGATGGTGGAAAGTAGCACAACGGTGTAGAATAGAGAATCGGAACACTCATCACTTCGACCGATGGCGTCATTGACACGCCTCAGAACCCCAATATAGGCTTGCTGCCCCTGTTGTTCCAGCTCAAGGACGCCACTTACCTTGCCCCGAATTAAATTTGCAACGGAATGCAACGCATCACGAACCAAAGGGTGAGATTTTGACATTTCAGCTGCGGCACATACCCAACTGGTGGAACCAAGTGGGCCAGTGGAGGAACTATACGCATTCACAAACCAGGCAATATTGTCCGTATTAGACATTTCGCTTTCCACCTGACTGGTGCTGATTAAAGACAGCCCAGATGCGTCTATATGAAGGCTGTCCAATGTACCTTGCTGACTGACTTCTGTGAACGGAATGATTAGCTTAGTATTGGACCGTTGATAAACGATGCCCTGGGGAGCGTCTTCGGATGCGAGATTGCCCCTAGACTGTTCTTGGCTTGAATTTGAGCAGCAAATATCTCGAACGAATCCACTCATTCTCCTCTCCACTGCCTGCAATGGATCTCGAAGGCTGAGGTTTGTGCGGACTGTCAGCTTCCTCACCACGGAGTAAACACTCTGTATACGAACTTTGAGCTCCGTCGTGGGGAGTTGGCATTGATCTACCATGACTGACAAAGCCAGATACGCAGAGAAAGACGCAAACAATGTCATGTGTCTGATCCCAAAAGCGGCCTCAATTGCGGCGACGAGATCAGCGATTTCCATTGCGTCTGCTACGCATTCTTCTGCGGTGGAACATATCTCATCACTAGCGAGAGTGCATTGAAGGTGTTCCTTTTCCAGAAAAGGTCGTCGGATCAGGATCCTCAGCGCATAAAAGCTTGTCCTGTGTGGAAAGTCAATACTCGCTTAAATAACATTCCAGAAAGTGATATCTCACCAGAGACTGATTTGGTGGGGTGGTCGGGATGAGTATGCCAGTCGGTCGAAGCGAAGATGTGTAGGTAGAGACTCCGTCCACCGGTGCAACTTATTTTCAACACTAGCTCGGCATTCCTGAGCGGCTTTCACGTCTTGTTCCCCAACCCGCCCGTAGAAGACGTAGATGACTTGGTGCCATATTTTCAGCAGCTCGATTAATGCAACCCCAGTAGACACGGCGTAAGAAGAGCCATTCATCTTGGGCAGATTTACTGCTTCACTAGGCGTCAGTGAATCGGCATATGGTGTCCAATCATCGAAATCTTCATAATTATCTAGAAGTGGATCAATTGAGTCAATCAAATCTTGATCAAATGTAGGAGCATGTCCTAGGAATATGCTCAGGAACACATCGATCGAGAATGCTCCAAGATACAACCGCTTGCGCTGCTCCTCTTCCAGATCATCAATGGGGCGCCGAGGCTTAACAAGGTTGTTGCTGCCAGGATCGTTGTGACAAGCAATGTGACCAACAGCGCGACTTCTGGGATCGAGTACCAACATTCTATTTGCATTCCCACTGAGTATCCATGCTGCGTCTGCTTTACCGCGATATACTAGTGACGTACTGCAAATAAGCAGGCCAAGAGCTGTCGAAAAGCTGGGAGTATCGTCTTCTTCAGTAAGGAGATGACAAATCCGAGAGTAAAATCGTAGTCCGGTACTCGTGCGATCTGCAGCATCTGAACGAAGTTCAACTTGACTGCTATACCAAGCACCAGAAAAGTATAAGGCATTCAAAAGTATTTTATTGCAATGAAGGCCCTCCTCCAGCAGACTACCCATGATACTGGGGCGGTACGATAATATCCACTCCAGGTGGCAGTTACTCCAGTAGAGATCCAAGAGATGTCTTGCTAAAGGTGGGCTTAGGCCATCCAGGTCGACATCAGAACTCAACGTGGAGGACCGAAAGAATGAACTTTCTTGTTCACGCTCTAGCGCGCTATTAGCGATGAGCCGGCATTTTGCAGCTTCATAATCAATAGCTTTTTTCGCTGGTTTTTGACTCGCGGATGATGTCCGAGTGCCAGTAGAAGAGGTCAAGTGAAGTGGCGCGAGTACATCAGAGAAATAACGTCTTATTATGCCGTCGTGCGGGTCGGACCTTGTCTGGTTCTGCGCATTATCATTGCATGACTGTCCCAAGGATGCAGTGCCGGTTTCCGGTTGGGAATGGGGTTGCGCTGTGGGCGAGTGTCTATTGTTCGATTCGAATGATATCGACGATTCACCGATGGCATATTGGCCACCATCAATTGTGGGACTTCGAGTGCCGGAGGCTGGAGACAGACCTTCCCGATGTTCCATTTCCAACAATGCTATGTCATTGCTCGCCCTTTCATCTGCTCGATATCGCCCGTCCCGGGGATAGACACAAGTGTACCCCCGTTTAATACAATAGCTACACTGTGGCCGAGACCCATCGCATTTAGCCTAGCAAGATTTAGTAAACAGCGAATCAAGGATTAAATGCAAGTCCGCACCTTTCTCAACCGGCAGAAATGGCAGGCTCTGCAGTTGACACCTCTATTAGACCGGACGATGCGCGGAGGCATACTGGCTTTACGCATCCGCTAATCTATCTGGGCTCCAATAAGTTTGAATATCAGCGCAGATATTTGACATTACCGATTGGAAAACGAGACCTTTTTTTGATCGACTAACGGATACGTCCGGAGATCCCGGAAAATCATTAATCCTACAACGGATGCAACAGAGGTAATATCTCCGCTAGCCGTCGTAATTTGCAAAATCATCGATTCTATGTGTGGATAGTACGGGATAATGGAATAGAATCAGATTATTGATTGATTTTTTAATAATAAAAGCAAATAAATATAGATCGGAACGGGAGTATCAGTCGGAAACTACTAAAATCAATGAAATGTAGAGCAAAAACAATTCCCAGATACCGGTAATGCCGGCTTAACGCATATTGCATAATAACATGTTTGCTTGTGGGAGAATGAAGATAGAACCATAGTGTGATTCCATCACTATTCAGTGGAAGAGAACTCTGGAAATAGACTCGAAGTCACGCAAGTATACTGTGAATCTTTTGAAGTGTGATTTCCTTGAGTAGCTTGAAGGATGATAAAGCTCCTTTGGACCAAAGGATTCGAGATGTAATATAGAGCACAAAGCCTCCCAAAAGTGGCCTGATGAGATGGTATACCAGCTCCCATCTGCGGCCCTTGGGCGTATATGTTATAGTCCAGTCCCTTTTTGAAGGGAACAGGGACCGTAGTATTGCGTCAAACTGAGAAAACCTTGAATAGTATTTAGTAATTTTATAAAGAGTAATCGGAGTATATACTCCTGCACTTACGGATAAATGGTTGGATTCGCGCCATTTTCTGACATGTACCAACTGTCACACCCGCCAGTTACTAACACGGTACTCCTGTGTGCTTCTTGGACCTTGGCTGCCCAAGTCCTAGCTGCATCTTCTTTAACCTCAACTGTATGCACCACTCCGTCAAGGATCTGACTCATGAAAAAGATTGCATAGTTGACTCCATTCTCGATGGCTAAAATGGCGCTACTGTGACCAACTGCTGTGTTGGGGCCGAACAACATGAAAAAGTTCGGAAATTTGTCTATGGCAGTGCCTAGATAAGCTTGGGGGCTTCCGCGTTCTCTCCACAAATCTTTGAGCCTCTTTCCTTCCCGCCCTTGGATTTCCGGCAGATGAGCCCAGGTGGATGCCTGATAGCCTGTTGCGAGAATTATCACATCAGCAGGAATCGTCACATCGCCCGATGAGTCCATTTGAGACCCCTCAATAGTGTGAGACGATTTATCCAAACCTCCGAGAGTCACAGAATGTGCTTGCACACTCTGCAAAGGACGAGTTGTGAGTGTAACCGACGGATGGTGTAATGCTTGGAGCCAGTTCACGTCGAAAACCCGCCTCTTGCAACCAACTCCATAGTTGGGGGTTAGAATGTCATGGTATTTCTGGGGGGCTGTAGAGTAGAGGTGTTTGAGAAGCTGACTTTCCACACGGGGTCTCATCCAACGTGCGAGCCATCCGTCTGCGATGATGCTGAAGTAGTCAAATTCCAGTCTTAAGAAGATCGTTAGTCGCAATATTCTCTCTAACCCCGGAATGTTCCTCATCAGCCACGGTCCATATCTCTCATACAGCCTGATCGTTGATGGTTGGATATAAGGAGAGACCCAAGGAGGCGTCCGCATGACCTGCGTTACTGATTTAACTCCGGTTGATTCTTTAATCAACTCAGGGACGATCTGTGCGGCACTCGACCCGGTCCCTACCACAATCACATCTTTGTCTCGGAGATCTGACTGGGCATCCCAACGAGCCGAGTGAAGAACGGAGCCGGCGAATCTCTCGATCCCGACAAGTCCAGCCGGCCACTGGTTCGGTTCAACCAAGAGTCCGATCGCACTTATGACTATTTTCGCGCGGATTACCTCTGCTCTCCAGTAAACGGCCTCAAAGCCTGTGCTGTTGATTTTTTCCTGTTTCTGACGCCCGGTAAGCTCTTCCGAGTCAGGAGAAACATGGCCTAAAGTCAGCTCCCACTCCTTGTGGCTCTCATCCCAGCTAGCCTTCAATACCTCTGTGCTGCATTGAAATTTATCCACAACTTGGTAGTGTTCGCATACCCGGTGTAGATAGGCTAGGATTTCCTTCCCAGGAGGTCGTATCGTGCTCCAGTCTGGATTTGGGGCAAATGAAAATGAGTAAAATATTGCAGGACTAAACGTATCCACCAGCGGCATTAATACTTAGAATCTAGTTGCATCACTCTACGGATGCGAGCATGAACAAAATTCACTTACACGTCAGCTGCGACTCCTGGGTACTGTTGGCTCCACCATGTTCCCTATATTGCCCAGCGAAGTCAGTGAATCCGCTTGCACGTAAAACGTTTGGAAGCACATACACCAATACCTCCAGAGCTTTCGAAGACTCTGAATTGGTCAAAGCCCAACTTCTCTTTTAGTCGGCATGCCATCGCTATTCCCGCAACCCCTCCTCCAATAATCGCTACCGGATAATATGTACGCACATCTTGGCCACTCGTCTGATATCTTCGAATGCGGTTAGCTCGTTGAGACATAATGTGCAATATTAGGGAACCTATATTTGTAAAGATGAGAAGCGCCTGGATCCGCACGCTGTAGATATGGACTTAAGTAATTATTTAGAATGCACTGAAAGCGTTGTGGATGAGAACCTCTCGCCCCTTTTCTCACAAAGATGCCTCGTTCCGAGGCTGAGACACCCGTATCCTTGCCAACGTGTTATACATTGGTATTAACACATGCTTGGGGACGAGTAACAACGGCATCTATTTCTAAGTATAATCGATGCTACCCTTGTACTCGACAGAAGTGGACAGAAAACGGAGCGCTCGCACAGGGCCCACTCGACGTAGACGGATACTGTCGTCGGCGATGCGGATATCAATACTTGCAACTCCGAAATACATCTAGCCAAACTTTATTGCCTAGAACTAGTATTGTTTGCGGCACAGCTGCAGCATGGCCCTCAGACCATTCACACTAGTTTTTCAAGAAACTATTAGTCTAGAATCGTAGGCTCTATTCTTTTACTCCAACTTTACTGTTTTCGCTGCCTATTTCTGTTCCGTCAACAGACTTGTCACCCACATCTCCCGGTAGTGTAGTTACGTAGTTACAACGAAGCTAGTCGAGAGAATAAAAGTCAAAAGCGAAATTATTGGGAGACTGTAGGTAAATATGGCCATAACACGGGCATAATAAATATAACTTGTATTAATGATACATCTTCCTGCAAGAAATATTCATTATCACGCACTTCATCGCTCTATACCAATAGACCTAGTTATTTTAAATCCAACGAAGACTATTAGAATATAGGCTCAATGTATTTTGAAATCTATCCTATACTATTACATGGGCATCAAGGAACTGCCTAACTTGGGCACCGAATATGCGTGCGACGTTAGCAATGCGTTGATAGCATAGACCCAACCGGAGCCCGCCCTTCACAAATACTTGCTGACTTGCTCTTGCGTCCATTCCCAGTACTGTTTCGCAAGATCTGGGTCGATAAGATCTTTTCTGGGAGACGCTATCCGACCAAATGGGGCAACTATTGGATAAGTCAGAAGTATTTTGATTCACATTTTCAGCATTCACTTACTCCAGCCACCATTTTGGTCCCACGTGATGTCCGGATGAAGACCAGCGAAGAGCTCTGTATATGCCCCAAAAATCGGATCGTGCGCAATCAATTTCTAGAAGTTCTTAGTAAGGATAGTCTTATACCGAAATTTACAATGAACTGACAAAGAAGCAAAGTTGCCAACTTGGCATCGATCGCTGAAGGTCGGTTGAAAGATTCCCTGGGTTTAAGCTCTAGGTAAACGGATTAGGATATCGAACTCATTGAAGAACTTTTAAGTGAAAAGCTCACCAAGCTGATAATGCCGTCATCAACATTTCGTCGGGCGAATTCAGTGGCGTGGAGTACATTTCCTGCCTTGCTACGAGCGTATTTGGTCCAGAGACCCTCTTCTCTGTGATAGTCCATGTTAGAGAAATCGATAGCTGGTCTTGGTGCCATTTCCGCGACACTGGACGAGACCCAAATCACTCGCACCGATGCTGAAGGGGCCGTTTTTGCGGTCTCCCGCAGGATGGGGTGGAGCAACTGGGTGAAAAGAAAGTGTCCTAAGTTGTTCGTTCCTAGTTGAAGTTCGTATCCTTGAACAGTTTTGGATCCCGGTGGCGGCACCATCACTCCCGCATTATTCCATAGCACATCTAAACGTGACTCCTTCCGAAGGAACTCCTCCGCGGATTTACGAATGGTGGTCAAATCGCCAAGGTCTAGGTAAAGATATTCGAGTTGGCCGGAGGAGGTCGGATGCTCACGGCGGATCTCCGCCATGGTCTCTTCCGCCTTCTTTTGCGATCGCGCAGCAATGTAAACAGTGCCGTTGTGCTGATAAAGGATCGACGCGAGACGCTTCCCGATGCCCCCAGAGGAGCCGGTGACAATAAAAACCTGAAATCTTCATTTCTCAGTTCTATATAAAGCTCGCATGGTATTTACCTTGCCCGCTTGATCGGAAAGATTCTTTTCAGTCAGTGTAGGCGTTGGAGGAAACACATTGCTCCATTGTTGCCCCATCGTTGCAAGTTCCGTGTGGTTGCTCACGCACGAGAAAATCGGGCTGAATATGCAAAACGAAAGGGAGACGGAATGGACCCGGGATAGAATTTATATTTATGCCTAAATAGCATTTTATACCCCATACTTGGATCACAATGCGTCTTTGGGTCTGGCTTTGTATCTGACTCGCCCCACTTTGCTTCGGAGATGCGGCGATGCAGGAATGCTTGCCACCGGGACGGGGACGGCGATGACAAATGCGTCCATTTTGGAACTCATACCCCCTCTACTTCCAGAAACGGGGCGAATGACTAACGGCTTTGGGTTTGGCTTCCATGGGTGGTGCGAAGTTAAATAGATGCTTGGTCCTAAGATATCTGGCCATATTTCGTCCCTTAACCAATTTATCATATCAGCAAGCCGGACCAGCGAAGTATTTGGACATTATGCCTCTCCCTACAAGATCCCTCGGCCGCGGAGGACCTGGAGTGACGTCCATCGGTATAGGTCTAATGGGGCTCAGCGCCTTCTACGGCAAACCCTATCCAGACGAGGAGCGGTTCAAATTTCTTGATCACGTTTACGAGAGCGGGGAGCGTTTCTGGGATACTTCTGACATTTATGGTGATAGTGAAGATTTGTTGGGTCGTTGGTTTAAACAAAACCCAGGAAAGCGAGAAGATATCTTTCTGGCATCCAAATTCGGGATTGTCAGCCCCGGAGCTGCACGTAGTGATCCTGAATACGTGAGTTCTGCGTGTGAGAGAAGCCTGGCCCGGCTTGGGGTTAGCTATATTGATCTATATTACGTCCACCGAGTCAACTTTGATGTGCCAATAGAAAGTACGGTGCAAGCTATGTCTGAGCTCAAGAAGTGAGTCACCATTCTTAGGATACCCGGGTCAATTCTAACCTCAATGCAGGGAAGGAAAAATCCGATATTTGGGCTTGTCAGAAGTTTCTGCTGCTACTCTCAGGCGTGCACATGGTGTCCACCCGATTTCTGCTGTACAAATGGAATACAGTCCGTTCTCCCTTGAAATTGAAGACCCTGATCGGGGCTTTCTCGCAACCTGCCGTGAACTGGGGGTTGCAATTGTTGCATATTCTCCTCTTGGAAGAGGTATGCTCACCGGAAAATATCGCAGTGCGGATGATTTTGAGGAGGGTGACTACCGAAAGCTAGCCCCTCGATATTTCCCGGACAATTTTTCGAAAAACCTCATTCTGGTTGATGAGTTACGAGAATTAGCAACAAGGAAGGGTTGTACAGTAGGCCAGTTGACCTTGGCATGGCTCCTTGCGCTTGGTGACGACATCATTCCCATTCCTGGCACAAAGAATTTAAAGAACTTCGACGAAAATATGGAGGCTCTCACAATACAACTACCTACAGTGGAAGTCCAAGGAGTTCGCGACTTGGTAGATAAGGCGGTTATCCACGGGGAGCGCTACCCTTCCACCTCTGCCAGCCTGCTCTTTGCAAATACGGTCAATCTCTAGACGAAGTACAGATTCCAAGAATAAACCAAAGGAGGAAAAGAAAGAAAGAAAGAAAAGCCTACACTATCTGCACTAAGATTCTGAATATAGCAGCTTTGTGCGGAGATTGGGTCTGACGAGAAAATACACTTAAATTACGCATAAGGACAAATATCGAATCAAATTATAAGACTTGATTACCAATAACCAATGTATTTTTCGTTACCTTGGCGAACTACAGATGTATTGAGATGCATGACACGGTGACAATCAATCCATAGGATATGGCTCCGGCAAACCCCACAATATGCTGTCGGATGAGGAGTCGATAATCGTAATAGCCTCGGCTGCTTATGCCAGGGACTGTGTTCATAGAGGCCTATAAATTGTTCATCTTCCATGGCAAAGGTTGATTCCTCCCTGTCTAGCCTATTGACCCAGGTTTACCATTCTCCCGCCACTTCTAACACCGCCTGCCCTACTCCTTTAATGATCCATCAGTTATGGCTGCTGAGAGATTAGCCAGTATTTCTAATCAACTTAACCCCTCTCTTGCCTCCTCTGGTGTGGCTGCGATGTACGTACATCCTATGTCTTGCGATAACCTGATATCTAATACCCCTTAACCCAGATGCCATAAGAGTCCTGATGATATTGTGATCACTCTCGCGTTACGGACCCCATTAACGAAAGCTGTGAAAGGCGGACTAAAAGACACCCCACTGGACATAATGGTCCACCATCTTATCAAGCAGGTGATAGTGCAATCCAAGCTGGACCCGAGCTTGGTCGAAGATGTTTGTCTAGGCAACGTAAGTGAGGTTCCACACTGGAGTGAAAGCACAAGTATGGTGATGAACTCCGGTGCTAATGCAACATGGTAAAGGTTCAAGATGATAATGCCGCTTATATCGTCCGCGCTGCTTCTCTAGCTGCAGGGATTCCTTATACCTCTGGCGCATCCTCGGTGAATCGATTCTGCTCCTCTGGCCTCAAAGCAGTCCAGGACGTCGCCAATCAGATCAAAAGCGGGATGATCGACGTGGGGCTCGCGATTGGTGCGGAATCAATGTCAGCGAATGGAGGATGGATACCCGTCCCTAGACCGTTCAGTGACAATCTCGTGAAACAGGCGGATGCGGCTGACTGTATGCAACCTATGAGTCAGACTTCGGAGAATGTGAGTATGAGGTTTGGTATTAGCCGGCATGAACAAGATCTGTACGCAGTCGAGTCGTTTCGGCGTGCGGAGGCGGCACAGGCTGCTGGTTGGTTTCGTGATGAAATCATACCTATCACGGTCACGCTGAAAGACAGAGAAACTGGGGAACCGAAACAGGTCACGCTAGTAAACGATGAATGTATCCGCCCTGGAACAACATACAAGGCACTGGAAAGAATTAAACCTGCATTCCCACAGTTTGGAGACACGACAACTGGCGGTAATGCAAGTCAAATTAGCGATGGTGGTAAGACCAAGCCAATCCCGCCTTCCGACGCCTAGCCGTTAACAGGTAGTTGCAGCCGCAGCCATTTTGCTCATGAGACGGTCTCGGGCTATTGAACTAGGCCAACCTGTTCTCGCGAAATACTGTGGAGCAGTCGTTGCTGGGGTGGCTCCGCGCATCATGGGTATTAGTCCCACCGTGGCTATTCCGAAGCTGCTATCCAAGTTCCACTTGAAAAAAGACGACGTGGATATATATGAGATTAACGAGGCATTTGCATCCATGGCTGTTTATTGTCTGGAACGCCTCGAACTTGATCACTCAAAGGTAAATCCCCGTGGTGGTGCGATTGCATTGGGACATCCTCTTGGAGCGACAGGTGCTCGACAGATCTGCACAATATTAAGTGAAGCTCGACGGACTAAACAGAGGGTCCTTGTAACCAGTATGTGCATTGGAACTGGCCAAGGAATGGCAGGATTGTTTGTCAATGAAGAGTTTGGACTAAAGGCGGAACCAAAATCTGTATGAAAGGCTATACTTCCCAGTTGCAATCTACTACATCAAGGGCATGTTCCAAATACAATACAGGCGGTACGGATAAAACCTACTCTTGATAACTGGATTCCTGGGAGTACTCTTTTCTCAAAAGATTAAGGTCGTAATCACCGAGAGATGAAGCACATTGCTGCAAAGACCACAGCCTGCATTTTGCCAAAATGCATCTCATCGCAGAACGATTAAGCCAAGTACAAACGGCGGTAGAACCGATATCTTCAAAAGTAGCTTCTCTAGTTTCAGTCATCCACTACGTAGTTGGCGTTCTCTGTTCTGCTGGAAACGATACTGTCGTCTGTCTCCTCCTCGTTGTGGATGTCTAATGGCTATCTTTGAAAGTATAGTAGATTTGATCAAGCGTGAGACGTACTCTACATAAACTAACGCAGACAATCACAATCTAATGCTCTGGGATCTCTGGGAGAGTAACCAGCGAATCATAATAAGCTATCAAAGACCTAAGTAACAAAGTAACAATGATGCGAGTACAATTGTTAGTCCTAAGTGGGTTGGGGAGCTAAAGTGAAGTCGTGGTTGTACTTGAGAATCCAACGAAATATGGGGTGCATGATGCGCCTATTCTCTGATCGCTTTCGCTGCCTGTGTGTGATTTTTGTATCCTGCGATATCTCTCACATGGCGCTGAGAAAAGTAAGCAACAAAATTCCGATCGAGGGTTTGAATTTTTCTTCGTTCGTGCTCATGTTCAGCATGAGACTGTTTTTCGTAGGCTTCCCAGTACGCCACTGTTGGGTCTGGAAGTAAATCCATCATGATAAAAAAGTATGCCGTCAAAAACCAACGGAGAACCCAACCCAGAAGCGGGTTAACCGGATTTATGCCCAAGGCTTGAAGCGTTGTCGGCTGAGAGAGTGAGAGAAGTAAGGCTCGACCTAGCCAACGTAGACCGGGAGGAAAATATCGATATGCGAATTGATCATATGTAGACTCCGCGATTAAGGCTCCCTGCTTACTGCCTTGGATGCGAGAGGCTTCAATTCTTTGCTGATACGCAATCATATCATCCCAGCATAGTGGATATCCTTCAAGTGGTGTATAGCCAGGAGTCCTAAACATATCAAATATGTCCTTCCAGAAACGATGAGAAGCCACCTTCTCTTTCTCTGACAAACCGGGGAAACCTAGTTTTACAAGTATGTGATGCTTCTGTGTTGCAAACACTGTGATCAAGTACAAGTAGTTGTCACCATCAGAGAAATCTTCAGGATACTTTGTAGCCCAATATTCATGGAGGCGGTATACACGGTCGACTTCCTTACGGGCCTTAGGATGCGAGGGTCCGTACCAAGATAGTAATAGCACAAAATTTCCAGTTGCTACTGCCCGATGTGTCGCTTGACTGAGTACTTTGCCACCATCTTCACGCCAGACCGGCCGTGCGGCTGTTGCTGGAACGACGATATCCGGGAAAGTGAGGGAATAAAAGAAGTTTGTTATGAACGCACTAGAAAAGTAACTAGTAGATAATTTCCAGATCCGTTCATAGTCTTTTCCCGCGTCCAGTGACTGTATCTCGCGCTGAATCCACTTCCGTGGCATGATGTCGAAGCTCGAAACTTATGTGGTGATGGTTGGAACCAAATCAACGTAGAAACATAAGGTGAGTTAGAACAACGACAACCCCTCTTGGGATGAATATTATGGCCAGTATTATTGGTTTTCAGAGTTTCAAATGAGACTTCTCGTGGAGTGAGAAATAGCAGATAAAATTAGTAAGGGACAGCAGTGTTTCCAAGACATGCCCATGGGATTTGCATTCGGGAGACTTTAGGTACACCTTGGGTCCATTAGGTTCTTGAAAACAACAAGACTGAATAGTAATCAAGGCGTAAAGGAGATTTATGAACTTGTATATAAACTTCTTTGTCCGCGTATGTAATCAAATGTTTCGTTGATAGCATCCGTCCAAGCAGACCCAACATTTAGTATCTCCGGCCTCCGCATCTCCGCATCTCCGACACCTGCTTCGTACGAATTTTAGCGAGACATTTGGTCCTGGATGGAATTAGTACTACTCAGGCGTTGTCTAATTTCATACTCCTGGCGTCGGATCCAACAATGCCGATGCGAACTACTCTTGGGGAAAGCATGGCTACAGAATTTGCTTTTAATGGTTTTATACCCTATGAACAAGGTTCCATTTGCGGATTGAAATGCAACTGGGATTTTAGGGCTTAGAAAAATTGTTTCAAGATAGCTTCACGGATCTCGTCGGGAATTCTGCTCTGCAAGAATGGAGGCATTCAACCAATAAGCTCTTGGTGCCAGGGAGCGGATGTCTCCTAGTTCACACTCCAAGACATATTGATGTAAAATATCCCAGCATTCAATCTCCAACAAATTTGTCAGATGTTCCCCAATATAGTCCCGCTATGCTACGGATAAGCGCGTCGCCCGTGACACTCATAATGAATAATTTAGTAGTGGATCCGTTCCGCACTATTCATTACCCTTTGGCTGTGACTTCCTCAGTGTCTTAACCCATTCGATGTCCGCGTACGTTCATATATACTAGAAAGCAAGCCTAATAGTATATGCCAGTGTAAAAGGAAACTGTATTCTCAAGGGATCTTATCAGGAAGAAGAATAAAATGTGTAATTTAGGTTAGTCTTTTATCTGAAATCCATTGGTATGTTTTTATCATTACGATTTGTCCCCAAAGTACCTGTGCCGATACCAAGGTCAACCCCTGGGATACCCCCGCATCTTACATTTAGTGTGGGGGTTGTGTAGAAGATGATGAGTTCAGAGAAGAGAGGGGCGAGCCTGGAACATATTTAATAAGCGTGAAAAGGTTTCCGGTAAGTTTCTTTTCTCAATGTCAGGATTTGTCCTTTCTTCAGGCTATACACGAGATGGCGGATGTTATTTCACGAAACGGCGACGACCCCATCGAGGTTCAGGTTGAGAAGGCGTTGGCTGAAAATTATGAGCATGTGGCGAAGCAGCAGAATGTTCTCCCTGAGATTGATCCTGCTCGTCGAGTTGCCGTCGAGAAGAGTCTCAAACGCAAGCTTGATGCCCGGTGCAGTTTGTTCGTTCTGATTTATATCATGAACTATCTGGATCGCAACAACATGTCCGCGGCCCGCCTGAAAGGTCTCCAGAAGGACCTCAACCTTACCAACACCCAGTATGCAACATGCCTAAGTATTCTATACGTCGGGTACATCTTGATGCAGGTGCCTTCCAACATATTCATCAACCGCATTCAGCGACCATCGCTCTACATTGGTGTCGCAATGACGCTATGGGGTCTCGTTTCTACATGCTCCGGACTCGCCCAAAATTTCAGCCATATGGTAGCCATTCGTTTCCTACTGGGCTTCGTCGAGGCAGCCTTCCTCCCTGGTGCACTCCTTATCCTCTCCAAGTGGTACACCCGAAAGGAGTTGACAACCCGGAACGCTATACTATTCTGTGGTAATCTGATTTCGAACGCCTTCTCGTCACTCATCGCGGCTGGTGTTCTATCAAACATGCAAGGTGTCCTAGGCCATTCCGCTTGGCGGTGGCTATTTTGGATTGAGGGTGCCATCACTATGGCTATTGCCTTCTTCGCTGTCTTCATCTTGCCTGACCTGCCCAGCAATGCCCGTGGATTCACTGAAGATGAGCGTCTTGTTGCACAACTTCGCATCCTGGAGGACGTCGGTGAGGCTGATATTGACTCCGATAAGCAGAGTCTTTTCGCTGGCCTCATAATGGCATTGAAAGATGTTAAGATCTACATTATGATGTTATCATTAACTGCCTATGTTGTGGGATTATCATTCAATGCCTTCTTTGTAAGTCTTGGGTTTAAATGCCATGATGGTATTGCCAATTGGCTAACCAACGCAACGCATAGCCTACGCTCACGGCTACACTCGGCTTTAGTTATGTTCCAACCTTGCTCATGAGTGCTCCGCCATGGGTCTTCTCCTGCATTGTTTCCCTCATCAACGCCTGGCACGCTGACAGAACCCAAGAAAAGGTCAGCTTCATCTTCCAGATAACCACCAAAAATCCACTAATGACACCCAGATCTGGCACATCTACGGTCCAATGTTCATGGGCCTTGTCGGTTTTGTCATCAGCATGTCAACCTTGAACGTAGCGGCCCGTTACGTTGCCCTCTTCCTACAAGCAGGCTCGTACGCAGGCTTCATCGTCTTTTACTCTTGGATCAGTTCCTCCTTTCCACGACCACCTGCTAAGCGAGCCGTCGCCCTTGCCATTGTCAATGCCTTCAGTCAACTTGGTAACGTGGCTGGCTCGTATGTCTGGAACCTTTCCGAGAACGGCTACCGCAAGAGTTACGGAATCGTGACTGCAATGTTCGGCGTTGCGATTGTTGGATGCTGGCTGTTCCGCATGATTCTTGTTAATCTCAACAAGAATCTTGAGAAGGCTGAGGCTGAGTGGGATGCTGCATATAATAGCGCAGAGACCAACGATGTCGTTTTTAGAGAGGATGCTGATGAGACTCTCCGCATGCACAAGGGATTCAGATACCTGATCTAGAGTTCTGGTTCAAATTGGATATTCTGCCTGTTACTTTCTCTTGGTAGATATTGTTAACTGAGAAGCAAAATAAAGCGATTCTTCGCAGCACACAGGTTATTAAGCATCCACCCACGTTGCCATATTGACTATGGCTCGAAAAGACATTGTGTACACCGCTAGACCGTTCAAACAGATTCTTACACACATTCGGTTATCGATTATACATCCCATACTTTGGGCGTTTTAAGTTTTAATTTTGCATTTTTACTTAAAGTTTTTTATACGTGATTTAACGAACTTGGCCAATGAAATCTAGACAATAAATGTGTTTATTAAATCTTGGATGAAGTTTATATGCAAACAACAATAAGAAAGTTTACTAAGGATATTTCTAAGTCTTCGTCTTGATATCCTTCCATATTTTGGGATCGATGCAGCCCAGCCTTTTTAAGGTTTAGTTAACTAACCAACTAGTTAATCTCCGCTGAGTAATCGGCATCCCGTTGCTAAGTTACTTCTAGGTGAAGTTTGATTCGCATACCTCTCGATCTTTCTGCTATGCAACCCCCACGCTGAGATATCGCAAGATGTTGGGTTTAGCACGGAGACCGTTCCTTAACCTTATTATACAAACCATGGGGGTTGCCACAAAAAGTCTCTGAGAGAGTGCCTCTACTCAGGAGGATCAGATATGTAGACCACGACGAAAACGAGATACTGAGAAAAATTATTAACAAGTACCATAAATGAAGAGTGCTAGGGAGGAAGTATTCGTATGCAGTTGGTGCATTGGCTATACGTCTCGGTGTACCTCAAAAATAAAATTTTCTTCTAGTTGAGGTCATGGGCTTCCCGATTCCGCGAGCCTGTTCTCGTTGGCTGACACTTCGATGATGATAATATGTAGAGTGCCGAAAGATGTATTTTCTACCATTAAATGCAGAGCACTAGACTATTAGAGGTCGTGTAACAATTCAAGCCCAATATACAAATGAACACTAGTAGGTTAATCATCGTAGAATACATCTCGTGGGCTTTCATCTTATCCGCAGCTCTTTCTTATAGACATTCTCCGCTCACACTTATTTACAAATTGCAAGGTATTGACCATGGGCCTTCTATTCCAATCACCTAGGTTTTTAATTAGTAACTTTTGTTGTTGCAAATGATCTTGTATCCTGAGGGCAAGTGCGCTAACGTCCTCGTTCATTTATAGCCAATATAGGTATGAGTACACTCAAAAACCAAAAGAGCTCACAAACGGGCATACTGATCGGCTGTAAATCATGACTTCCATTGACTCGGTGCAGCAGAAGGTTCTATGATCGGTATGCACTGGGTTTTCGGTGGACCCAACTGCCGGCATGGTGAAGGGTTTGCTTCGAAGGCTGTTGGAATCACTGAGCTGTCTTGTTAGAGGTGTCAAGAGATAACCAATTCACAAGAACGAAAAGTACCTTGATAATAATCGAACCCCAGCACAAAATTATAGAAGATATAGACCCTTTCTGACAATAGTACAAATAATAGTACATGTTGAAAGACCCATGTTTCAGTTCATAGCCTGCAGTCAGAAGTGGTTGCATAATGCCTCCTGAAAACAAGTAACTATGAATGCAGAGACCATCTATATCCAATCAGCAGTGTCAAACAAATTGTAAGCACGTTCGTACCTTGATTCCGTTGCGTATATACGCTGAAGGGTGACTCAATGGAAATAGATATCTCGGGTTGTCTGTTAAACACTTCTCCCTTCTCAATGCATGTCGAAATTGAAAGTGACCGGGTGATCTCCATGTTATAATCGTGCAGCGTGAGTAGATAAGCTGCATGCATATAAGGTAATTTTCAAATCAGGCTGCCTGTACTTGCACACTTCGTAAGGTGAGACCTATTTTATACTTTGATAAATCATATTCAAGCGTCATGTCGGCTACCGATTCCGACCTTTCCCCATCTTTCTCGTTGCCACCCGCTAAACGCGTTGTTGGGTCTAGATCATGGCACGCACGTTCTATGCTGTTGTCGCATATCAATTCTTTTGTGTCAATGCATGGTAGCGTGGTATGAGAGTCAGGAGCTGTAGAAATGCTACCCCCACTCCCGCCGCAACGCCTGCCAGCGCACAGAGATGTCCACAAAGCCAGCATCCACGGTACCAGCAAAGTCAACCACTCGCCTTCAAGGTATGATCTCCGCTTGAACTCGGATATCTCGTCCCCGTCCCTCGAACGGGGATTGCCTATATCATCTCCGTTCCAAAGGCGTGACACTTCCTTGGTCCTGGATATAGCTACAGTGGGATGAAAAAAGTGTCCGCACCCCCCTTATCCGACGGCAACGGGAGTGCTCACCGCTTTCCTAATATAGAAATAAATTAAGCAACAGAAACCTCTAAAAGCCCTAATACTTTGTATACCAGCCATCCGCCTCTATAACCGCATGTACGCGATGTCCCATGGTGTTGCTTAAATTCTTCAATACACGGTCCTCAATTTATTCCCATGCTTCTTTTGCCGCCTATATAAGTGCATATAATGTTTGATCATTATCCGGTGCATTTTGTAGCTCAGGATGATCTTTATAAATGATTATTTTTATGATTGCCCAAATGTTATTAATAGGGTTGAGATCCGGCAAGTATGGGGGCTATTCTATAGTTGTAAGTCCTAATTCTTGTAGCAGATCTCGTATAATACGCGCCCGGTGTACGGGCGCATTATTCTGTATAAAGATATCCCCCTTAGTGAGTAACTCGGGAAGCTGATCTATATAAAGTTGCTTTATAATAGTTGTAGTAATACCTCTACTAGCTGATGAGCTATCTGGGGTTAATAGTACTAAAGGACTTTGTTGATTAAATTTAAACTCTCTCTAGAATATCTTTTTGATGCTTTTCTCTGTACATATTTTATATATGTCATGCTCCTTGAGTTGCTTGCTCAAGGAATGCTATATCCATATCAATTGACCCCTCTTACTGTGCTTAACTGTACACTCGTTGGTCCAAAGAATATGCTGCCATTCTTGTGGTGTATAATCCTTATATTATAAAGCCCAAGCTAGTCTCTTTTATATATTTTGAGGAAGAATCTTAAGTTATTTATACTACTTCCATTTCCTCTTATGAATCTTTTGAAATATGTTCTGTATAGTGTAAATAGTAACTTTGTTATTAACTGCATTTTGAAGCTCTATATATTTTATATGAGGATTTTGAATTATTAAATCAATAAGCTTCTGCTTATCTTCTTCAGTCAATTTTATTGGAGTGCCGGAGCGAGGTTTTGAACGCTGATTTGTACGATCTTGCTTATTCTTGATGGTGTCACGAATAGTTGATATAGGGATGTCTGGGTGCACTTTGTGAATACGCTTATAACCCCAATGTGCCTCTGTATGGAGCTCGCATATACGAGCCCTCATACAAGGATCAAGTTCCCTACGCGCTGTGCGGGGCCTTCGTGGAGCCATTTGTATTCAAAATAATGATTAACAGGTGTTAGATACAAATTTGTATGGGACGCGATGTGTACGCGTTTAACTGCCGGCAGAATTAATGGCGGTGTGGAATTTCGGATAAGGGGGGTGCGGACACTTTTTTCGTGGTACTGTATGTCGCGTTTACACTTCAGCATTCCCTTGGTAAGGAGCATCTAGGAGACGCAGAAACAGTATAAACACAATATCTGGGGACTTTCTTGAAATCCGTCAGCTCCTTCGTTTGAACGATTTGAATCCCCTTCACTTCTGAAGTAATAAAAAAAGGCTAAATGTAAACTTTTCATTTCTATAAATCAACCTAGTACAGCCATCTGAAATCAGGGTTAGCAGGACCCTCTCTCAATCTTTCCGTCGTGACATCCTGAGCCTTCAGGGTGATGCCTTGCTTCATATCTCGTCGCTTATTGTCAATCACCATCCAGGCGCCTAGAATCAAAGTCAAGACAATACCAGTTCCTCCAAAAGCAGCAGTTGTGATGAGAGCCGGTATGTATTTTGGTGCATCCTGACTCCGGAAGATATTTGAACTAACCAGACCCATCAAATTAGCCAAAGGGACACCAATGCTTGTCAAAGCTACGCGCTTCCCTTCACTCGCGATATTGTTGTTGTACCAAACATCTAGCAAAACAGACGGTGCCGATGTGCCCCTTACTTGCGTGTCAGTAGGATATTCAATGACTTCGTCGATCGATGGTTAGAGATTGATATCGCTTACCAAGTCATCATAAAAGAAGCAAAATAGGCCACATGAATATCATGCTCGACGTCAATGGCGACATAGATAATAAATCCAATGAATGTGAAGAGAAACCCCAATGCAACAAATGGAAATCTCCATCGGGTCCAGTCGCTGAGAAATGCCAAGATCAGAAGCATAACAGCTCCAGATACATTAGGGGCAACTGTGTAGAGATTTGTCTTGACAGTGCTATACCCTAGTCGATTAATGATCTGCGGCAAGAACAGCTGAACAGATTGTAATGGAACACCTAAGCAGACTTCGATAGCCAGAATCATCCAAGTGGTAGGATGTTTGAAGATGGTGAATGCCTCACGCATATTGAACTTCTCATTGACGACTGAAGAACTATCGAGCTGCATTCTTTCGTATGCAACCACTTTCTCTGATGCGGTGAGAAAGCCGGCCTCCGATGCAGACCGTGGCAAATACCAGACGGCGAAGACGGCGAAAACGATAGTACCAGCGCCTTCTATGATGAAAAGATAGCGCCATGAAGCCAGTGCACCAGACTTAATGTGAAAAACACCAAAAGCAAGCAGCCCTGAAAAGGCTGAAGCAATACTCTGGGCTGCATAGAAAATCGCAAGGCGTCTTGCCAGTTCTCCCCGACGATAGAACCTGTTCCCCACAACGTCGTGTTTTAGCATTTTAAGCCTGAGCCCGCAGATTAGAAACCCTTACGTGGTTAGATAATAGATTACGAGAGGGAAAAAAGCGCTCTCTGACATGCCCAAGAACCATCGAATCGCGAGAAGGCCGCCGAAGTTGTAGACTGCGACGACAAGAAGCGTGCAGAGACCGAAGCACAACATCATGCAAGGCAAAATCCGGTTAGGGCCATATATCTTTCCCAGAATTCCAAGAAAAGGGGCCGTCAAGACATATGGAATGAAGAAGATGCTCAATATCAGGTTGTACTGGTTGCCGTGGAGATGGAGGGTCTCTATACAAAGAACGCATGTCAATCACTAAACACCAGCTCCATCCTTGGCCCAGTGTACGTACTTTCCAAACCAGCAGTCTTGGCGTTCCCAAGGTTTGATTTATCCAGACTGTTGAAGAGATACATGACCGCTAACACAGGGAGAATGCGGAGGTCGAACTTCCAGACAATACTCCGTTCAGCCTGAGGGTCTATGGACTGGCCGACCTCTGAACTCTGCACAGTAGTCCTTGGGTCATCGTCAAACGGTGATTTCCCCAAGGCCTGTTCAGAAACCTCGGTGGTCGACATTTTCTCCGATGGCTTAGAATGCTGGTCTGGCTACGGCGTGGTAGGGACGATGGTGCTGAGCTTGATTGAGATCAACTGTGAGCTCTCGCTGTAAATTATATATTGACATTCTCTGTCCTTAATCTTGAGATGATAACGGATCGTGATCTTATCAGAACACATATCTCCGACACCGGGCCTGGGTGGATCTGATCATCATAAAATTTGCCACACGGTTGACGGCCACGAAACCTTACGCTCAGTCAAAGACAATTCTATTCACTTCAGTTCGCCAGCAATATGTAGTCAACACTTTATTGGACACAGTTATTTCGCTTTCCTGTCTGGTTTTCTGAGAGACCCATCCAGAGCGACACCTAACTATGTGGGCCCGATACTGTAGTTTCTGGCATAGTGGCGGGCTTTGGATGGATCGACAAACGGAGAGAGGCTCACGACATTTTTTGTTGGGCAGAAATAAAGATAATGTTAGCCTAGACAATCTTGGAGATTCCTATCGATTCTGCATCTGTTCCAAATAGAAGCGCTTCTAGGCTACGTAGCATAATAACGGCCAAGAGAAAGAAACGGAAATCATCAAAACACACGCACTTTGCTGCTTAAGTTGTCCAGTTGCGGTTAATCTCACCGTAGGCAATTCATTTTCAGTACTTAGCCGTGGATCCATCCTTATCAAAAAGAACTTTATTACCAATGCATCCTCTATCCATTACCTCTCATTTCGTTCACAGAAGGGGCTTAAAGCGCGATTAGGCGCAAGGATAAGCCGTTCTCACAGGCCTTGGAATTTCCATGGGAAAGCTAGAACAGGAAGAAATATAAATACTATAAATACCACAACCGAGTCGACTAGATCTTTGGTAAATGAAAGGTTCAGGAAGTCGATTGAGAGAATCAATTTGAGTAGATTCCAATCAACGTTTCGGTATAACATATCCATGCTTTACAACCCTCCACAAGGCAAAATGATTAAAAGTACATCTTCTTCGACCACATTGTTTTCGCATTCAAATCTATCAGAACATGGCTTCTATCTCAAATACTCAAAGCTTCCAAAAATTCATCCCAGGTAGACATACAATCTCTCCAGGGTTCACACTTTCCCCAACGCCATATAAACAATATCTATCCGCTAAACTAGTTATCCAGTGTTGTGCAGCACTTACGTTAGGATCTATTTTGAAAAATTCGCGATGAGAGAGGTACGCAGGTGTCCATTGGAGGCTCCATATTTCCGTCTATGACATCTGCACTATATTATATGTGACAACTTATGTTAATCTCTGCCAGAGGTTTTAATTCCCAGATACACAGACCGAACAATCGATTACCTTACACGTCCCAGCCAGATTATCAGAAATTGGCTATTTTTGATATCCCCTAGGGCTTCGTTCCTCCATCCGTTGACGTACGCACGCCTTATCGGTAAAGGTTCTGACTTTATTTTTTATGTTGTTGTAAGCTCAGCTTATCCACCGCAATTAGATAGAAACTTGCCATAATAGAGATATGTCTGGCCTATCTTTAATCAGGGCTTATGTATGAAGTTTGGTGATTTCCTGAATGAAGAGATAGTATTATGACTGTGACATTTGCCATTTGAAGTCAATGAGACGATTCTCTGTTTCGTGTGCATGACATAATTAGATGTATCAGGTCATCGATGAGAGTCTTAGTGATTAACAGCGGCAAGGCTTTATCGATAGCTGTTTCTGAGAAAGGTGCCGTAAATATTTTGCTCGTAGTCATGATTAGATGTAAATCCTTCTCAGAGTGTGGTTGTAAGGGGTCCTTTATTAAGAACGCGAAAATATTAAGAACGGCAGGAATCGCACTCAAGGTGAATACCCTAAGAATATCAATTAGCAGTTGCACACGCTTTAGAATTACCATCCTCTAGAAGAGATCGAGTGCATAGATTTACTTGCCAATAGATTTCTACATGCAGGATAGCACTGACGAGCTCAATATACACCAACATTAAACGAGATGCTTCCATGGCAATTTCGTCACATAATAGGAGACCTTAGGAGAGTATTCCTTGCTCCCTATAGCTAGCCTGATGAATTCGAGCTAAACAGTTATAATACTTAAGTTATGGAAGTATAACCCAGATAGCAAAGGCAATATGTTCGGGATCAGCAGTGGGACTAATCTTAGAGGCTGCGGTAAGACAGGTTGACTTCCATATATCTAACTCCTCATCTAAAATGCAAATATATCTAAGTTTCTCAGTTTCTAGCAGCTCTAATGCCTTGCAGGAATATAGAAGCTAACAAATCTTTGATTTTATCATAGCAAGCTGTATATCAGAGGGGAAGAGGAGGATAGGGTATCTTATAGAATTATCATTAGAAAGCAGGCTGTCAGGCAGGCAATAAACATAATTAGGTGGCAAATCCAAGTCACAATCCTCGTCTCTGATTACAGGCGGCCGAGTTGTTCTCATCGAGACTTCTTTATCCAAGATGTAGCACGTCCAGAACAAGCCCTGAACGCGCGAGTGCTCAGAAAGTTCTCCGTGCTGCGTTTTCCTATGTCATTGCAACACGAACAGCATGCGCACCGCCCATCAGAGACATAATTCTGTAATGTGGATCTCACCATAGGTGAATGCATAAAGCGCCTAAGAAATCCAGGAATCAGCCATTATCGTGGATTGCGGTAGCAGATGGCGGAGAATATATATGTGCATAAACATACGTACAAGCATTGTAAGGGTTTGTAACGCTTCTACTGAGAAGTCCTCTAGCAGTAGAAGGGGCACTAAGTTGAAGATTTTGTGAACGTATTCTTTACTCTCCATCTCAGGTGCGGTGGGTGTTGGTTGAGCATGTCTCGAGACAAATGCGGCAAACATGCAAATGCACATCGTCGAGGAGAGCGAATGCTGTGTTTCTGTAGATTCGTAGACTTTTGAAACTAACCGTTGAAAACAACCTTGATGCACTACAGGAAACAAGCACTGAAAGACGCTTTTGGAGAAAATTTCGAGGCAGCTTTCGACCAGCACTCGTTCCGGCAACATGAGCCTTTGATTGAACCGGTCCACTGATACGCCTGACTGACATGGTTGTAAGCGAATTCCCACGGCTTGTTTCACGTGTTCTGCAAATTTTGGAAAGGAAAATAGAACCCCGGTCTCAGTCATTATTCGCTTTTGGAATGGTGAGGAGCATAGAGAAGATGGATTTGAGGTAAGATTGTTAATCGCGCAATGGTCAATGTGAAATTTAAACAGACGGAGCGCGGTATCCATGTCCTCGTCGTTGAGCCTTCCAGAATGTTTAGTAAGTTAGATAGTCTCTCAGTCTAGGCCCTTTGCAAAGCCTTAGCCACTGTGTCCAATTCGTCGATGGCGATATCTGGGAAATGGTTTTAAGAGAGACGTGGCGATCTACAGTGGGGCCGATCTATGCTGTGCATATAGTAAACCCTGGATATAAGCACCCATTTCAGACAGCCAAAACATGTGCTATAACCATACAAATACAAGGATTTGTTAGCAAAGCTGCCAGATAAAAGGGATATTTCTATATATTACATAAATACGCCAACGCCCCCACTTTTTCCGGTAATTTTACACAATGCTAATTGGCTAATAATATTATTTCAACCTGCTTATAAGCACTTTTGTTAGGGAGCTCGAAAATAATTGTGCTTCTAGCTAATATCCAGGTATTAAGCACATTTGTATGGGGAACCGAAAAATTCTCAGATTTTTGGTGCTACAAGCCAGGTGGTGCTATTAGCCGGGGATCTTATATCCAGGGTTTACCAGTACAATTTGTAATAATTACGCACGGATTGGCTCACTGACGAATAGAGCAATCCTCCATTATTAGCTAGATTTTCAAATTCCATAATTTTATTGATCATTTGATCAGCGTCACAGAATCACATAAATGCTCTACTCCTGACGATAAGAAATTTAGCTTGTCATGTATCAATCAATCATCATGCTTTTGAACTTCGCACTTCGATTCCAGTATTGATATTCTCCCTAACCCCATAATACTTCCAAAATCTTGAGCTCGTACTACTTTTTGCAGCATTTCGTGGTAGTTTTCTCCGGGAGTCACAACCCCCAAAATAGCTGGATCTAATGATTCGGCATCCGCTGCAATTGGAACACTTCGGCCACATACACAGAGGTAGCCCAGTAGCGCAAACATGACAGCCTCTTTGGCACTGGGGTCAAGTTTGATGGGGGAATCGTTAAGTTTCAGGACACGACTCTCTGGGAACCGAGCCTGCAAATGCTTGAGAATATTTGGGTTGTAAGCACCGCCACCACAGACGTAAATTTCATCAATGGCATGGTCGTTTTCAAGAAATGGGATGACAAACTGTTCATACGCCCTCACAATCGATTCTGCTGTAATCCGAGTAATAGTGGCAATAATGGCCTCTGGAGATTTCCCTGAGGCTCTCATCCTGTCCACAAGTGCACGAGAAATGTCATCAGAAAATAATTCACGGCCAGTAGTTTTGGGTGGCTGTCGTTGAAAATAGGGCTCGGATGTCAAGTAGCTATCGACGAGATCCTCATCGATCTCTGACTCGCCTTTGGCACCAAGAATTCCGTCGCGATCAAAGTGCTGTTTGCCATCGGTTAGGATACGCATCGCAGCGTCAATCAAGACGTTTCCTGGCCCGGTATCGAAGGCTAGATAGACAGGGCTAAGCTCATCGGATGTTGAATTGCTAGACGCGGGCAACACGGTTGCATTTCCTATCAGAATAGTATTGGTGAGCCCATCCTTTTGTTTTTGATAGTTAAAGTAGCTTCTATATGTTTTGATTACGCACCCATGCCCCCGATATTCTGACTGATTCGTGTCACTGTCTGATCAAAAAGAAGTCCAGCTTCGAAGAAGCCGGCTAATGGGGCTCCTTGACGCCCTGCCGCAAGTTCAGCAACTCGAAAATTACTCACTACCGTCCTAATTTGCTGTCAGATAAAGGAAAATTGCAGGTCACCGGCTTTATAGCTTGCCTCTTAGACCGGTGGGCAATTATAGAAGGCTCTGCCATCTGAAGAGTGGAGCGATTTTCACCCAACGGTTGGTGCCATAGAGTTTGACCATGGCTTGCTATGAGGTCAACTTCCGCTAAGTCAACCTTCGACTCCTCAATTGCGCGAAAGAACTCTTTTCCAAGAGCAAAGTTCAGGTCACAAATCTCTGCCAAAGACGTGGCGGCCTCTGTCTCATGAGAACGGCACAATCGAAGGACGTGATTACGAATTTTGGGGTCAATGGAGACCTCAGTATAAGAAATCAGCTCGATCTGCACATCATTCGATGATGGAAGGGATGAGACTCGACAAAGGGCAACATCGATACCTAGGAAAATTGTCAACTTGCTTTCTTCACCTTTAATAGATTGACACAGTCTTGACTGAAGGACTCTCGTGCTTATGCACATCGACGAATCACACCAGAATAGATGATAATCATTTATTATCAGCCGCAAAGCGGAAAGGTCAAATCATTTAAAGTGGTGGGAACTCACCATCAACGCTTGTGCCACAGCTCAATCCAAGGACATTCAGGGTCGCCATCTTATCCACGGTCGAAGGTAAGTGCGATTCCGGAGGAAATCCGGTCTTGGTTATCGATGTACAGATTATTTGCATATATATATCAATTTATGTTTACGAACATGTTTTCTTGAAGGAGCTCGGATTTGCCCAACCTTCGGAGTGTTCGGAGTGTTCGGAGTATACGGTAATGGAGTACCGTACAAGCTGTCAATCTCTCCGACCATACTTCAATTAAACTTCATACAGTCAATCGACAAAGAGGGGTTGATAAGACCATCATTGCAAAAATAAATATATAAATAAAGATGTGTGCAACAACATTTGGGGTCTTGAGAAATCAGATGACATAACCTTCCAAACATTTTTCAGTTTTAACAATCTTGCTTTCTGTCTCAAACATTGATATCTGGATTCTCTCCTTGCAACTATGGGCGAGAAAGTTCATAAGTTTCGCGTTGTGGTTTGGGGCGAGGCTCCAGACACTCCGGAGGAACGTAAGGTAATTAGTTCTCCTTTGCTTATCATTTCCTTTTCAGTTTATTTTTCAAGATTGTTGAGTAGAAAGCCGAGTATATGGTTCATTTACTAACATCATCACTCTTAGCTTTTGCGAAAAATCGACTTTTTCATTCTGGTATGTTTCCGGAACTGTTGTAATCTATTACTCTCCAACGATATGCTATTGTTGACGAATATGCGTAGACTTACTGCTGCATTGCCTTTTTCTTCAATTACCTGGGTAAGGAAGAAATTTACCACTGTTCTATAGGGACGCTGACTGGAATGTATGCAGACCGTGCCGTTCTGGCTAATGCCTATGTCTCTGGAATGAAAGAAGATATAAGCCTGACAGGAAATCAATACAATCTCTTGGTCACCTGTCTTTCAGTCGGTTGTAAGTTGCCAACATGGGATCTAGTTTCCCCGTTAACTTAGAATATAGATATCGTGGGACAAGTCCCACACGCTCTTGTGATCCAAAAAGTACCTCCACGTATCTGGTTTCCTTTGATGACATTGGTTTGGGCACTTTTGACTATGGTATGCGCAGCTTGCCACTCCTTTTCCAATCTAGCAGCAGTCCGGTTTTTCCAAGGAATGGCAGAGGCATCTACATACAGCGGTACACAGTATATCATTGGGAGCTGGTACAAAGGTAATGAGGCCGGAAAAAGAATTGGACTTTTTCAGGCCTCAGGGATGGTTGGGACCATGTTTTCTGGTATGTTTTTCCCCCATGGAGTGGAGCCCACATGATAACCATTTCAGGTGTCCTAATGACGGCAATCTGGAGCACTATGGATGGAAAGTCAGGTTTGCCTGGCTGGAGATGGGTGAGTGTGAAGATCAGTGCAGAAACATCTGTTATCGACGAAGCTTATGAATATATTAGTCCTTTATCGTTGACGGCATAGTTACTGTTCCTGTAGCTATCTTCGGGTTTGTTTTCTTTCCCGATCTTCCTGAATCGACCAAGGCATTCTACCTGAACGCTCGTGAGCGCGAACTTGTCGTAAGCCGTTTGCCACCTAAAGATCCAAATGGCCACAAAATTGGGTTTTCACTGGTGAAAAGGGTTCTTTTCACTTTAAACTTGTAAGTTCACATCTCTGTATTGATTGCAATGTCCATTTTATGGTAACATGCCATTCAAAGCTGGATATTTACCATTTTCTGGGTACTCGGAGGAGCATTGGAAGCATTCACTACGCAAACATGCATGGTGCTCTGGATGAAGGCATCTAAATTGTTTACTGTTCCGCAAAACAACACTTATCCCCTAGGAATTACTGCAATTGGTAGGTTAAAGTCTTTCACTCAACGGGCATTCAATATCAGACTAAATGAGACTAATACCTTTTTTCAGGAATTGTTTTGACCCTCTTTACGTCTGTTACAATCGATGCTACAGGTGTCCATGCACCATATGGATTTTTTGCGTGCGGCGTTCAAATGATTACATGCATTATCCTTCTTTGCTGGGACTCGGTGGGTGTTGGTGCAAAACTGGGAGCTTTTTGTAAGCCTGCTCTAATATGGTAACTCTGCACATAACTAACTTGTGTAGATCTTGCGGGAACTGCC
Source organism: Penicillium occitanis (nom. inval.) (assembly GCA_002382855.1). NCBI lineage: Eukaryota > Fungi > Ascomycota > Eurotiomycetes > Eurotiales > Aspergillaceae > Penicillium > Penicillium occitanis (nom. inval.). The sequence continues at coordinate 1,559 of NPFK01000242.1, read as the reverse complement.
TACATGATCCAGCCCATCGTTTTCGTTTGGGCTAACAAGATCTTGTCGTATGATGGAGATGATGCAGCTCGAGCAATTATTCTTTACTCGATGAATGGTAAGCTTTGTCGACTACTCTACCTTGGATACAGCTGATTAAGGTCACAGGTGCCTCTTCGGTTCTTTTTGCGTTCTGGGGAATTGTGCTTTATCCCACCACCGACGCGGCTACTGTGAGTACCTGGTCTTTACCCGCAAAACGACGCAGACACTAACTGTTTCGTCCAGGGATTTCGAAAGGGCACTATCGCTATGGTCGTCGTCACGATTTGCCTTGCTATGTGGATTTGCATCGTATGGTGGCAAGACAAAAGAGCTCATTCCATACAATTGACCCAAGGAATCTCCGGGACTAAATCTATTGAGGAGGTCGAAATAAATACAAAGCGCAAGGCCGACGAAGAAATGTAATATCTTCACGGTCTATTATTCACTTATTGGATATCGACTACTTCTACTACTTCTCGATATAAGGATTTTCCAGGAGACCTATTTACTAATTAGCGCGCACAACATAGCAGCAGCCTATGCCAGAGATTCATTCCTAGATAGACACAAAACAATACGGTACATTATTCTCATTAGGTTATTTCCTTCAAATGACTTTTAGAGTTACAAAGGCTTTGGCTCTATGATACTAAGTAGATGAGCATAAGCAAGGCCAACCACTGCAAAGCTGTAGCTAGATCGATTGTATGCTGATTGACTTTGCAGATGTGTCAGGTGGTAATTTTTATAGAAGACAGTAGATTTGATAGACTGATTATGAAGGAATGTCCACCGCCTGGTGGCCGTCAACCATTTCTATGGAGGCACATATGAGTTCGAGTTTATGACTTCCGAATGTTGAGAACTGCTTGCCGGTTATATCCGATTCTCCTTCCAAAGCCATGAAATAATAAATCCACTCTGATGATTGCGATCTATCTGATTTTCCCTCGAATGAATAGCCTCATACGGAAATTTTGATTTTATGATGATATTTGCTATGTGACGTTCATGAAAATGGACGAGATGCAATCTTAAAAAGTCAACTGGAGCCACAAAGTCCCTATTTGGCGCGGGTTGGTTAGTAGCCATTCATATATATACAGCTTACTCAAGAGGATAAGAAAGAATACATTGGTGTCTATATAGGTATTTCCGCAATCTAAGTCACGCTCTATATACATGATATTAATATAAAAAGTACTTTATTCAAACCGCCTTTTAATTCTTAATCGATTGATATATTGTTTATTATAATAGAGGCTAATCTAGTACTATAAATAATTAAATATAAAGGGTTTAATATTTTAATTTTACTTTTTTTAGCTAAAGCCTAGTTAAGGTACTAATAAAAATAGGATTAAAAATAATAAATTTAGTATTATTAGAACTATATTACTTAGCTAATTCTATATCTTTATTATAGTAATCTTATAATCTAATTTAAAGTAGCTTTTTAGGACTTTTATTAATACTAGAATTATTAAAACTCACTAGCTTAAAGTAGAATAAATATTATATATCCTTTTTCT